>JACSYO010001694.1:2092500-2172500 GCA_016806645.1 Ophiodon elongatus
AACGGCAGCAGCAGTGAGAGGAAAGCTAATGAAACAGGATATCCCTGCCTCTGGTTATTCCACAGGAGAAGAAGAAGAAGAAAAATCACTCTCGCTATGACCTTGAATGAGTCTATAATATCGCAGTATGCAGAGACTGGCTGTATGTTTACCCGGTTTACTTATTCACTGGCAGGCACCATTGTTCTTCAGAGCCCACGCGAGACCTGAAATACTGCGTACTCCCCCGCAATGGTTCAGGGTCGTCTTCAAGGAGACACTGAACCATAGAAGGATGGTCGTCTTTGGAGAGTTCAATCACATAAGTCAGGACCGATGCTGTGAAATTACAAAGAAAATAAATACTTTTTCAAGTATACTTTTAATGGATGCTTCTTTTCTCATGCATTTAAGAAAATAAAAAAGTATTTCTCAAACAGGCCAGAAGGCTATGAAACTTAGCTGTTGCATAAATGGGTGTCAACCTGCAACCAAATAAGCAAAGAATGTGTTGTTTAGGTATTTATTAATGGCAGAGATAAGGCATCAACGGGTAATGGAGGCTTAAAAAAAATGAAGAGATGCTTTTTTGTTAATATACGTTGAAGTTCAAGTTTGCCATTCAGTCATGTGACTTTGCAAAAGAAACATAAATTACCAAGACATACAGAATCAACATTTGGTGAAATGTTTCACTTCAAGGGTAACTTTAGTATTTTTTAACCTGGACCCTATTTTCCTATGTTGTTGTGTCTACTAATGGGGACAATAATTTTGAGAGAGGCCAATAGCAATAGGGCAATAGCAATAGGGCAATAGCGCAGAGTCAATGTACATCAACTGAAAGTGCTCATTTTTGCCACTGACTCAGAGAGTAATATAAGTGTTTTACAACATTTTGGAAATGACCCCAGAGAGATTGTTATTATGACTAACCAAGTCTTGCTTGTTCTGAAATCTTGCGACCTCGTCCACATTGTTGAAATTATCTAAATATTCAGCATTGACATCGGAAATATTTTAGATAAGATAGATATGATTTCTGTACTCCACAAGAAACTCCTCTCTCCAACGAGACTGAAAATACTATTTGAGTTAGAGGTAAAAGTATCTCAGACCTCAATAACTATATTTTTATTCCATTTATTTATTTGCGGTTCAGGGTCAGCGTAGCAAGCTGTGAACACAACCGTGAAAAAAAATGTCACACATTTTCAAATTCAGCAACATTTGCATTTATTTGGAGTCATGTTTCAGGTCCAGTATTTATTCTCTAAGTAGCTCTATTATGGCTTCCACAAAAGAAAGAAAGCTCTTTAGCTGCTAAATGCTCCCCCATGTTCTCAATAGCTTGTTGCTAACTGTGTGTGTGTATGCTGTTTGGTGCTAGGCAGCTAGTGTACCATGGGTTTAGCAGAGCTTAAAATAGCTGCCTGATAATAACAGAGGGGATGAGACCTGTAAGAGTGAACCAACACAGTAAAGTGGACAGGGCCACTTTTTCAGCATTCACATCATTATCTGACATCTCACAAGATGGAAAAGTTGACTTGTGTTTTAACACCCATAAAGAGCGTGCTGTGAGAAAAGCAGAACTCCGGAGTGAAAGTGGTCCAGTGGAAAGCCCTGTGTGGAGCGTTTTTTATCAGAGGGCGCCTCAGCAGGGCGGATTTGTCCGGCTTTACTCCTTTATGAGACAAATATTGGGATAAATCTCCTCACCAGCCTGGGCCTTGTTGTGAAAAGGCCAGGGCCCAAGCCAGTGCTTTACCATCACATCCTCCCTCTTATGTAAACAGATGTCTCATACAACACACAACACACACACATGCATGCCCACAGAGCACTCACCCCACTCATTTTACTGGGCTTTCCTCTTCGCGTGCACGTTCACCTTAGAGCTCAAGAATATTTCTACTAATTCAGTTGAATGAACTCTCTGCCCTCATGTGGTGATTTCATCCCTTTTAACTTTGAAAACAGATGTCAAGTTTCTGTGATATAAAGCAGTTGTGGGTGTTTCTGTGGATGTATTGACAAATGTGAGCTTTTTTTCCCCTTCCTGTGTCTCTTCCTCGGTTTAGCTCGCACACCAGGTGCTGCTCAGTATTTTGTGTCCGTGGTGGCTCCTGTGTGTTCTGGCACAGTGAGAATAATAATCACGGCTCCTCAGCTCAAACCCAATATCTTTTGCCAAAAGCATCCAATACAGGCATGCACAGGAAATGAATGGATGATAGTGGAAAGGTCCCACTTCACTGAAAAAATAATAATAATCACAATCACTTTATATGTCGACATCAACGAATGCAGAGTTTTGGTGGGGGTGGGGTGGGGGTGGGAGGGGGTGTTGTGTCACGCTGCAGAGACAATAGCACTTCAACCCCTCTTGTTCACATCGCCAAAAACTCGGTCGATGCGTTCTGACCGACTGCAGTGCCAGAGGCTTTGATAGCATCTGTGCTGTGGGCTGCAGTTGCAAAGTTCGTAGCTGGCAAAGAGGGCATTTTCCTCTGGTACTGCTAATGTTAGAGCAGTCCTGAAATATAAATAGCGAAAAGTTTGCTATCCATCTTAACAATGGCTGTGCAACCATTCTCCATTTCTTTTTCTGACGGAAAGATATTAGAAGCTTTGAAGACTGTTAAGCAACTCTTCATTTTAATAAATTATTCGTAGTTTTAGTCTACAGTCCAATCAATCAAAGGCGATCTGGCAACACAAAGGTTGCTCTTATTTACGGCTTAAAATTAATCAATAGGTTGAGCAAATTCTTAATTAAAAATGATAAAGCTATTTATTACAACTTCTAAAAGTGGTATCAAATTCATCATTGATCAAACATCAGCCATCTCTGTTCAAATTTCAATAATAATTGTCAAAGCCACATATCTCTCAAAGCCTATAAAAGCAATGGCAACACAGAGCAAAAACAGTATTTCACATACAGGGCGAAGCATGAAGAAGACAAATGGTCGACCGCCAGTCCTATATCAGTCATTTCTATAGCACACTGAATAATCGATCTTTCAGTGGAATATGGATGGACGTCTCTCATGAGGGATCTCAGTGGCAATTGACTCTGTCATGCCTCGGCGCTGATAATGACCCCAGTAAATGGCGGCCACCTCTAATTTTAGCTCGTAAATCACAACCAGTGGGTAACAGGCTGCACTTAGAGGGGTCACAGTTTACGACCGAATCACTCGGGACGACAAAGACTGTAAAGTCAGGCTTTGCAGCTCAAGCCTTCTTTTTCAAAGGGGTGCGAGTGGTGGTACTGCTGGAGGCGTGGGCGGAGTGATAAGGGGTTTGCAGTTGGCGTTCATTGCTCAGATCTCACTCTGACCTTGGCCAGATGTCCACCAAGATGGAGTGTGTGTGTGTGTGTGCGTATATATATATGTGTGTGTCCTCAGCCACGCTTTCGGAGAGTGCTCGGCTCTAATAGGGACTGGCAGGCATTTTGTTGGACTTTATTGCCACATGCCTCTTCCAATCCTGCTGCTGATTAGAGCTGCCATTACTGGCACACACACACACACACACACGCGCACACACACACACACACACACACACACACACACACACACACACACACGTGCACTCTTACAAGGCAAACCCACACACCTTGGCACACGCTCAAAGCTCGGGCCTTTGTATGCCATTAGCATCCCATTGCGTTGTCTTGCGCGGCGATCAAACGGAGCACGGAGTTGTGCTCTTGTCGAGGCAGATTGGAGGAAGTGACGGGTACATCGTCACTCCACTTTTATTCTGCTCATCAGGGTGCTGTCAGCTTAGACAATGTCAAATTTGGTGCAAAGCAATTATAGGCCCGGGCTGTCACAATTGGGCCTGATGGAGAAGGCTCCTGCACATCAACACACATTCAGGCACACTGCCATGCTCACACACGACGTGGGTATACGACACATCCACCCACACGCACACACACACAACGCCTGCATTTACAATAAGCATGCAGGCGATTAGCTCAGAAAGTACAGGTTTAAACTGTTAGTCATTGCTGATTCATAAGCGGCTGGCTGGCTTCCACACAGCCCCTCACTGTGCTGCCTGTCAAACACACAGGCAGCCAGCAGCTGGAGGTGTGTGTGTGTGTCTCTGTGTGTGTGTGTGTGTGTGTGTGTGTGTGTGTGTGTGTGTGTGTGTGTGTGTGTGTGTGTGTGTGTGTGTGTGTGTTGTGTGTGTGCAGGTGTTCTTGAAATCCTGCTTTTTAACCAGACCGCTCTCCTCCCCCTCCACTTCGCCCCTTTTCCTCCTTCTCAGCCTTGTGTGTGTGTTTGTGTTTTGGAAGTATATGTGTGCGCAGTGGTTTGTGTGTAGATGTGCTTGCACATGTGTGTGTGTGTGTGTGTCTGTGTTTGTGTGGAGCCTTGCAGGCTTTTGGCTGCTGTGTTCCCCTGGATGAAGCCAATGGAAAGCTGAGGTCTGGATGACTTACTTATTTAGGAAAAATCCACCAGAGATGGCCAGTATGCTGCTGTGCTGTCACATAGTCATGTGTGTGTTTGTGTGTGTGTGTGTGTGTGTGTGTGTGTGTGTGTGTGTGTGTGTGGTGGTGGGGGGGTCATCCAGTCATATAAGTAGCACAGCCAGTGGCCTCAGTAGCAGCAGTATATTTCCTTTCGGTGAGATTCTTTTCAAACAGCCTTTAAAGTTCTTTTGCTGCTGTTAAAGCTTCAGCAGGCACGCCGCCGGTTCAGTCCCAGGTGGAGACACTCACTGAAGGGTTAAACGCTCTACCAGAAGCAGTTAACACACACACATACACACACAAACTCAAGCTCATATGGTGAGTGACTCATAGCTGTGAGGTTTCTCATTAAGTCTAAATTCACTTTCCAGAGCATTTAATTAAGCTAACTCGATTTTGAAGGACCTGCCACCAAATTGATTTTTACGTAACCTGCTTTTTTAATTTTCTTGCAACCAGAAAAAGAGGATTCATCCCGTCTTTGGTTGCTCTCTTTCTTTAGAAAAGCATGTCAATGGAAGGTTTCATATTGTCACTGCCCAGTGATGAAGGCTTAATTGATTTCTTATGGGTTGAGAAAATCTTCTTTGGATAAATAGGTCATTTGAAAACCTATTGTGTTGTTACAACGATTAAAACAGGGACATTTTGGAGATACACTGTTTTTAATTAGTTTTCATATAACAAGAGTGTCATGCCATTCACATATAAATGAGAGACGCTTTTCAAAGATTTCTGATTTATTTTTTTGTAAACTATGACAGGGTTTGTGGGGTTTCCCGCATTCAATCAATAAAGTCTAATGAACGTCACAGCTTTTCCAGTCAATATAGTGCAGGGCAGTGTGCACACATTGTAGCAGGGTCTCCAGTGTCTAGTTTATTGACAGCAGTGAATGAACTATGATGGTGTCGGAGGTTTTTTTGTTGGCTTTGTATGCCCTCTGTGTAACATTATCTGGCCCATACGTTACCAACAGTACTATATCTGCTTGGCTCTCGGCGCTCTCATCGTGATTAGTGAGCCATTGATGTTGACATGAATCTTAGCCTCTAAACACACACACACACACACACACATGACCTACACACACACCGGCTGAGACTTGGCAGTTATGTGATCTGCAGTGGGACCCAATGAATGTGAGCAGCCTTAAGGGTTCAGGTGTGTGTGTGTGTGTGGCTTTGTATGCCAGAATGTGTGTTTCATGTGCGTATTAGGACCCAAAACAGCAATTAAAACAGAAAATCAAGTAAATGTCTGCACATTTTCTGCATCAAATTCAACTTTGGTGAGCTTTGGCACATGGGTTCATCCCATTTGCCATTGACCAACGGCAACATAGCTTATCTTGAGGAAACGGGTAGTGGAAAATGGAGGAAGCTTTTGTAGCTTGGTAGCTGTTGTTGTGTTGCATCACCCACTTTTATATAACCTTCCTTTGTACAATCTGCTCGACAAATGAGGAATGATTTTTGAGTTGTGAGACAGGAGTTAATGGTACAATATGTTCTAAATAAAGTGTGAACAACCACTTAAAACGATTTGCAGAGGTAGTCCAGGACGCACTAATACGTCCTGGTGCGTCACTGACAAGGACGAAACAGGAAGATACTTCAGCTCTTCCTTTGTTCCTCTTTTTTCTCACTGGTTCGTAAAGCTGGCTTCGTCAATGACTTGACATTTTCGAAAAGGCTTGTGATTTAGTGTTCCCCAAAATGGTGACTCAAGAGACACATTTGTTCCACTAGCTGCTTGTCACTCAATGCCATCCATCAATTTGTTTTTTTTATTGATGTGGCTGAAATTGTTGCTGTCTATTGTAGATGAACATATTGGCATCTACGACAGCACTTCTTATTAAAATTTGAAACCTTTAATAAACCTAAACAACAATTCAATTGTTAGCCTAAAACTACAGCTCCCATAGAAATGTACCACTTTATCAGGTCTAGCATGTCCCTGTCTGGCTCGCCAGCTTCAGTAGTTCACCAACTGTCTGTGTACATCTAAGTAGCTCAGTTGTTTGTATGTGTGTGTACTTATGAGTGTGTACAGACTCGCTGCCAGGTATTCTCCGAGAGAGACATTAAAATGATTAAAGCAGCCGTGCCAATCTCACATGGACATATTTGCACGTGCACGCGTGCACACAAACATCCACCTCCGTCACTCATTAGCCTTCTCTTGTTCTTCTCCTCTTCTCCTTTAGCCCAATGTGACCTTCATCTGAGTCAAGTGTGTCGATTCAACATTCACAAAGACGAGAGAGGCAAAAAGAATTGCTGAAAGGGAGATCAAGAAGAAAGCACTCAGACGCGCGAAGGAGGAGAAGAAAACAAGTAAGGAAGAAAAATCTGAAGAAAGGGTGGAGAAGAAAAACAGCATCTTTTCTGCCTCATCTGAAACTTTCCTCAGCAAACATCAGTACTGGTAGTGTGAATGAAAGAGGAGAACAGAGGGAAGAAAGGAGGAAGGGGGGACGGGAGGGAAGTGAGCAAAGAATCAAAGGAAATAAGAAAGTGAAAATGAGAAGGGAAAGGAAAACCATGCAGGGGGGTGGTGGGGGTGAGGGGGGGGGGTCGTTTTCAAAACAGGATGAGGAAATTACAAGCATTTTCAGGTACTCCTCGAAAGAAATTAGACTGGAGCGAGACAAAAGGAAAGCAGTGGAGAGCATGCTTCAGCCGGGAGATAAGAAGAAAGCTAAGAAAAAGAATTGAAATTGAGTAGGATATTGGATTTCAGATTTCAGGGCATTTTCTTTAAGAAAGATGCTGAAAGTTATGGGTTTGAAAATGTGGGATGCTTGCCTTTTCCTTTTCCTCTTGTATGTGTGAGTGAAGGTGAGGCGGCCATATTTAGCCTGAAGGGTAAAAGTTGAAAACGAGGAAGAAAGGAAAGAGAGGGAGAAAAGAGAAATTTATGGATTGCAGCTCTGCCAGTAGCAAAGTGAATATGGCAGACCATGCACAGAATTTAGGTTTACTGAAAATACATTTTATGATGTCTTTCATGTTCTTAATTAATTTGCATCAAAGTCTATAGTTTTCTTCTCAATGCATCAAAATATATAATGTAATTTCCACTTTATCTCTAGATGTATATCTAGATTTAACGTTTGAAAAGGTATAAAGCTGGATATCAATCAAAAAGATATGTGCTTTCAAATGACGGTAATCTAAGAAAAAAACCTTCATTGCCTTATCTTTTCAATTTTAATTCTGATACGTCAGGTAAATGTGTCACAATAAGCTTATATTTTTGGGGAAGATGATGCAAGACCTACCCTGGACAAATCGTCCAGATTATCCCCTCATGCTGTCCACGCCTCACTGGGATCCCAACTCTGTGCGAGCCAGGCCACACCCGATCTTGGAGCTCACGGACTTGACAGTCAATGCTTCCAAAAAAGTGTGACCACAGCCTAAGACAGCTAAACTAGAATCATAGGCCTTTTTCAGATGACCAGCTGATATACATATTTTGACATATCCAAATTTTATCCGGATTGATTTTTTAGAAAGGGTGGACAGCAAAAAAAAAAAAAGAAAACGTGAAAAACAGATCCAAACCACATTTGAGGTTGTTTGAAATCTTATTATCGTATTTCTACAAATTGGATTTCAAAGTGTGGAAGTGTTGAGAAGAATCCATGCTGCTCCTGGCAGAGCATTATGGAGGACAACAGAGGAGAACAACAGTCCGTAGACAAGCTGTCTGCTGGCACTTCCACTTTGCCTTACCCTTTTGCTGCTTCCCCCTCGCCATGTTTAGCCTCCTCCAATAGCACCAGCAACACTCTGCGATTGTTTCGGAGATGAATGCTTAAACTTTAGAAAGGCGTGTCCAAATTGTAGTTGCTGACGCCTACGCCCACGTTACAACTTTAATCCCGTGCAGAGAGGTTGGTGATGTCTGGATACACAAATCCAATGTGATCACTTGTAAGTAACAGTAAGGACAGTCTGTCTGAAAGATCTGAGAAACAAATATCCATAGAACGGGGGGTTGTAATCCATAACCGGCACTCACTTGTGCTCCCTTTACTTCTGAATTCAGGTCATAGTGGGACGCTGGCTATCATCATGTATGATATGTATGTGAGAGAGACTGGTGTGTCATTCAGGATGTGGCCATCTTATTTACCATCAGTTGTCTGTTTGATCAAGCGAGCAGTACTAAACCTGAGTAATTATTTGTATCCCAATTTCCACAAACAGAATATAGAGATGGATGCACTTAAGCGCCCACAAATACTGCGACGGCCAATTCGGGCTCACACACATACTGCAAACACAGAGGCTTGAAAAAAAACATCCTCAGGCAACACTACATTTCATATATTTGTCTGCAAGTGTGTGTGTGTATGTCTCTCACACACTGTCACATATCCCTCGTTCTCTCTAACAATTCTGGTAGTGTCTCTCTCTTTCTCTCTCTCTATCTCTGCGTGTTTATCTCTGTGAGGGTATTGGTGACGATCACAAATAGCTTTTCCCTGACAGGGTGCTATCATGGTCACCGAGAGCTTTGGGAGGAGAGAAGGAAAAATACAGGGGGACATTACAGTCAAAGGAGGGAGATGGAGAGAGTGATAGACGGAGGAAGAGGAATGTGGAGGTTATGGACCTCAAGGCTGGGTGACAGGTGTCGGGTATCCACTGATAAATGTAATATAACAATACATACTTCAGCTGCAGCAAGAGATGGGCCTTTATTCCTCATCTTGTTTTGTTTTTTTGTACATTGTATAATATTTTAGTGGCACAACTCCCCGTCTCCCTGTAATTATGTTTCACATTAAAACACTTACTTACAGTGCCTCAAAGGGCATATAGGAATTCTACTCTTTCCTGGTAGGCTTTTAATGTTCTCCAGGAAGTGTTGAGTTTAAACCACCACTAACGTCTTTTTATATTTCTGTTTGTATCTGGTTAAAATATAGTTGAATATCATTGTTAATCAATACAATTTAGATGTGTTGTAACTATCCTTCTAACAGAATTACTCATTACAAATGCAAGTTTGAGAGCTTGGTTTTTGTTTTGTTTTTGTGTTTGTTGTTACACTGCCATCTAAGATACTTTTCACATTAAAAGTATTCCAGCAGCTCAAACTTTGAATGTGAGGCGTGGTAGGAAGTTTCACCAATAGGGACTTAACTCTGAACCCAAAAAAATCAAAAGGGGATGAGAACAGCATTTCTATAAAAAAAAAAAAAAAAAGAGCATCATAGTGACAGCGTTGTTGTATTTATGAAAATTAGTGCTGTGTTAATGTACGTTATGCTGAAATGTTTTTAGGCTTGTTAATCACATCAGCCATTATTTGAGCAACGGCTTTCCTTTGAGATTTACAGTATATTAACTTTGTTGCAGTAAACACGCAAGAGGCCTCTGCTGCCAATTGTAAGTCTATTGACACCACCCAAGTGTCCCGACACACACAGGTTCCCCTCCGTCAGGTTTGATGAGGTGGACAAGCGTGTGCCTGCCGCATCTCGCATTCCTCCGCCCTCTCGCTCCACGCAGCAGCAGCAGCCCTTGTCACTCTATCGATCCCAGCTTATCTTCCCGTAAACCTGGACCTCTTTTCTCTCCGGCTCGCCTCGCCACCTCCTATATACCCTCCTCTCCTTCCTCGTCATTGCTTATCGATCAGCCCGAGTGTTCAACAAAGTAGAGAGCAGGCAGTGGTTAATGTAGAGCCGGGCCAGAGGAGCGCTGTTTGTGCTGTGTGTATCGTCTTTCTCGTCTAATGGTGCCAATCAGGCTCTAATAGACCCTGGGTTAGTGCAACGAGGCCCACCACTCTCTTCTCACTCCTCTCACCTTTCACTGCGCCTCTCTTCTCTTCAACAAATATCTGTCTACGCTGTACTGGACTGTATGTCTACCAGGTGCATTTTTAGCTGATGAGTGTTGATTTCCCGAACTGTATAGCAGTCGTTGGCAGTTTTTGTTTTGTTTCATACATTTATTCATCCAAAGAAGGATTTCCTTCTGCTGAGTATGCACACGCTTCTTTAGCAATGTCCTGCTTTGCATTTTTTACAGTAAATGCACATTCCATCCTGGGAGCTGCCCAGTAGAACCACAGTCTGCTAATTTTGGCCACTGGGAACTGCCCAGCACCAGAAGCACAACTCTTTCATTGTGTCCAGTCTTCTCACAGTCACTGAGCACATTGAACCTAGCTCGGTTAAGTGCTTTGCTCAAGGGCACTTGCTTTATTAGGAGTTGTTGAGTCAGGAAAAAGTGTCTCTCTCTATTTTCCTTTCCAGATTTTGTTTGCCTTCCAAGGATTTGAATGGCTTATGAATGAAAAGTAAAACAGCAAAGTAAAAAAATAAAAGTGCCAGCGCATAATCGTCTCGTGGGAGACGGGGGGGGTTGATGACTAGTCACCAAATACCAAAAGCTAAAAGCTAATGTTCTCCCCTCAATATTCAGTGTGAAACCAACTGCAAAACACACTGGATGCTCACTGAACTGCTCCCGCTTCCTGTTGGTGTTCATGTCAACCAGCGGCGGTGAACAGAACACAGCTGTGCACGTGGCTCGTGAGCATGTTCCAAAGTTGTTGGCTATTCTGTGTGCTCCACAGCACGTACAGTTGATCACTATGGCAGGTGTGCCACAACATCACTGTTACACATGTTACCTATAAACCATTGTGTTACCGCTCACATCTGCTCGCTTATTTTTCAGTGTAACAGGCTGGTGGATGTTCTTAGTTTCATTTAGTCACTTGTCTTTTGAAAATTGATTTGTCTAAACAGCTCTGCTGTGAGCCATTAGTGCTTTATTTTAATGCGATGAAGGCTGTTCATTAACTTAAAGGTCAAGTGTGTTAGGATCTATGGTGAGCCGCCGATTGCAAAACCGCAATAAAGTCGTAGGAGGAACGGAAGTCCGACGGCGGCTGGTGGTACAATGGTGTGGCACTCTGCAGCTCACGTAACCACAGGTTCACAAGTGTGCCGGATAACTCACCGGATAACCTGCAGGGAACAAAAGAAGACAAAAAGGTTGTGTTTGGTTTGTCTGTTCTGGGCTACTGTAGAAACGTGGCGATGCAACACGGTGGACTCCGTAAAGACGACCCGCTCCCTACGTAGATATGAAGGGCTCATTCTAAGCTAACGAAAGAAAACAAGAATTCCTAGTTTTTGGTGATTATACACTGATGAAAACATAGTTATGAATATGATATTCCATTTCTGCTGTGTTCCCAGCTTTTAAGCAACTAACTTAAAGTACAATTTCACTATTAATAAAATGAAATAATGATGATGATGATTAGAAAGTAGTTAATTTGCTTTAATAATAACTCATTAACACATGTTTTTAGTTTGGGGATGTGGTCCATGTGATGATCCGTCTCGACACAGACTCATTAACACATGTTTTGTGTTAATGTCGCCTCTCCTCCTTTCGGTGCTGTATTTTTCTCTATTTATCACAAATCCCACAGCAGAGCTTGATATACAAAAATTCTAATTCCCCTTGAACACATTTTGAGAGAAACATTCTAAATTCAGATCTAAATGCTAATACAGCAGGCGGCTTGGGAGGCCGAAGGAGTTAAATGTGCTGAAAGCAGGTAACGGTGCAGCAGCAAGATTGCAGTGCTCAGTGTTGATGCATGCAGAATGAGTGACTATATGGACCATAGGTTGTGGGCCATATATGTTTGGCCGGCATATGGAACATGGGACTATAAAACAACTTCCAACGAGTTCAATGGTCTTTGGAAAGCTGTAAAACAAGATAAGTGTATTAAAAAAAAAAGGTATTTTATGTGCCTAAATAAGAAACTGCCATGGAAACCTCAGCCAACAAAGTCACTAACAAATCTGCTGTGTCTCCTCCTTTCGGTGCTGTATCTTTCTCTATCGGCTGTCACTCTATTTATCTCTCCCTAACCCTCCCTGCTGCTTTGCTTCTGAGGTGTGTGGGTTGTTTCTATAGGAGTCCAGCTAGGTGTAACCTTTCTGCCCCGTGGCACCTCACTGGGATCCAGGGCTCTGGGCTCAGCGTGAACTCCTGAACTTTTTCCGAAAGAAAAGCACAAAGAAGTGACCTGAAGAGAGAGGATGAGGACAGAGAGAGTGGGAGGGAAAGAGAAAGAGAAAGAGTGCTACCGGACGGACAATTAGACCCCTTAGGAGCATAGTAGGCGGTCTCCCCAAGCCAGAATACACTTGTTTCAGAGACTGACAGGCAGAGAGTGAAACCAGAGCGAGAGGGAGATAGTGTGTGCGTGGGCGTGTGTGTGTGTGTGTGTGTGTGTGTGTGTGTGTGTGTGTGTGTTTGTGTGTGTGTGTGTCATAGTGTTTTGCATTCACACGCCCAGCGGTTGTTTTTCCGAAATGAGACAGTACGTCTGGTGCCCACAGGCGTCAATATGACCATTTCTATTATTCAGAGCTGATTACAGCGCTAAATCGTACAGCAGTGAATGCTTTTTAATGAGCTTTGAAAGACAACAGAGAAAGTTTGTCAGCCTTTTTGTTTGTCTGAATGTGGCCGGCGGGGGAAAAGGGCATATTTGCTGGAGTGATTTGATTAGTGCGCTGGTGTGCGAGGAGCAGGTTGCAACATATGAGAGTGGTGAGACTGAAGATGTGTAGCCTATGTGCGGGCGTGCATATGATATGATATTTTTGTGTACAGTCCATCTATCTGTGCAGCAAGTATATTCAGTATTTAAATATGCACCAAAAAACTAGTTAGTCTGGGTGAAAGTGTGTTCGTGTGCGTGTGTGTGAGTGTGTGTGTCGCCTTGAGCAAGGCTTGTGACTACATGGTGATCATTGAGTAGCACACACACACACACACACACACACACACACACACATACATACACACACACACACACACGCACACACACACACACACAGACTTATATATGTGTATTGATGAAAGGTCCAAGCGCTATCTCATCATCCCCCAGGCAGGCAGGGCACAGTGCACGTGGGTTTCACCATGTTTCACTGCCCTCATGTGCGCACATCAGACACAACATACGGTGTGCTGACAGCACAAGGTCGACCAGAGAGGAAAAGGGAGCGGGAGCCCGTGATAGAGACACCGAAAGAGAGAAAAGCACAGACTGTGTGTCTGCTCAGACATACGTAACCTGGTTAATGTGGCTTTTCTGAGGTAATCTTATTTCATACATCTCAAGTAAACGAAAAACATCGTTTCCACAATCAGGTTAAAGGATTACGAGTAATCAGATTAATATAGCTAGATGGTGAATCTATATAAAAATATATCATGATTTTTTTCCATATCTAAACGTATATGGCCTTTCAACATAACAAAACACCACTCAAAATGTCCTTAAATATTCATCAGTTACCTTTCTAAAGATTTCTCTAAATCCACATGAACCAATTAGATCCACAACACAAAAAATACATCCCTTTTAAAACCGGTTTGCCTGTTGTTCCCATTATTCCCTTCTTACAAAACAAGAACACCAGGATCAAATGCCGGGAGTTGAGATTTCATTGAATCAAATCAAGGCCACATTGTTTCCTAAATTACCATTTGGTCGGTTGACTGTGCTATTTTTTTTAACGGAGTCTAGCGCAGTGCTCACTTCACATAAAACGCACCGGGCCTAAAGTACATTAATTCCAGCAAACTTCACAAAGAACATTGAGGGTCTGTTTTAATCTAATATTCTCTGGTCCAGCTCAGCTAAAAACACTGAATCGGTCAGCACGCTAGCGTGTTTTTCACGACTGAGCCTTTGAGTTTTAGTTTGTAACCGGTGCCAAAAAACGTTATCGTCACACCGGAGTCTCTTCTGCTTCATGTGTGGAGAGCCCTAACGGGGGCAATGTCTGAAGGTGTTTGATCTATAATCCTCACTCGTCCCTGACTCTGGCTGCTTAACGCACAGATAGGGTTTATTGCATTTGGAAAGATCTTTATATAGCAGCGGCGCTAATCATTTAGCAGCAGCACTGCGTCGCTGTATGCAGGGGAGACACTGGAGCTATAGAACTGGAGTTATAGAACTGGAGCTATAGAACGTGCACTTTAGCACAATGCTAACGATCCCTCTGTAAAGGCAGATCGTGGAGACATTTTAATCGTTCTCGATATAATATTTTCATATCGCACTCCCCTATCTAACGTTATGTAGCTACAAATAGTGACACCTAAGTATCTAAGCTCATCTCCATTTTTGTGGCAATTTTTCTGCCACCGTCTTTGTTGCTCAGGTTCAGGAAGATAACACCCCCTGCTACAAAACGTGAATTAAAAAAATTATATTTCAAACTGGAAACAGGGTGGAAAGTTTCAGAAAGAAGAAGTACATGACCAGATCTACTTTTCTTACTGATTAGCACCAGAGACTGATACAGAGTGGAATTAGCTGCTGTAGTGATTAGCTGGAATTAAAAGCATGAGCCTCTCGGGTACAGGGTTGAAAACCAATGATTAGAAACATTTGGGAGCAGAAAAAAAACTCAACTCAAACTAGTGAATTTCTTTAGATTTGGTTTCCAGCACCTTGAGGTAGAAAATGATGGCTGCAAAGGAAGTTCATAGATTCAGTCAGATACCTCTCAAGTATTGAGGAGTTGGCTATCTGGTTAGCAAAAAAAATCGTTGTCACGTACAAGCAATTAAAGGTGCTAAATGCTCCACTGTGTTCACCAGCTAGTGGCTACCTTTGTCTGCCTGCTGTTTTGTGCTGGTTAGCTAGTGTAGAGCAGGATGTTTTTTTTATAGCTTTTTCATTATAAACAGCTGCCTGCTGTGACTGGCAACGAGGTGACACTGAAACAAAACATTAAAGTTGTGACCGTAAAAAAAAACAAATAATGACCTAAAAGACACTCTAAAACCCTGAAGCTGAAGGGAACTGCGGAGTCTGTGATAATATTCGGTGAATTCATACAAGAGTACATGAGGCCCCTTTCAAATTTCATGTAGCCATTTGGCCCATAATGTTAAATAGTCATTGATGCATCTTGAATATCTGATTATAAGCTTTACAAAGTTGTCAAAAACGTTTGTGTTATCATGGTATTCTGCTCAGTAATAATAAAAAAAACGTTATCAGGCTCAATAACACTCCACCTGGATTCTGCATCATAAATTGTCATATCAGTGAAATTGGGGTTCAACTATGTTTGAATCTTTGTACTGAAAGTTCAATAGTTAAAAATTAAATATCTCCACGCCACGTCCACTCTCCAAATAATTGGATTAAGGTCTGACTCCATAAGGCGTGCGTTCACCGTCACAGACCAAAGGCACAGATGGTCTGGCCGTCGGATTAGCTGGACGTCAGTCTCTCTGGTTTCATCTCGACTGCGCCTCCTCTTCTATCACTTCCTCGGGTCTGAGCAGGTGTTTGGCCCGCAGTGAGAGTCAAAATCAGATCCATTTCATCTGTAATCAGCTGGAGCCCCTGGCACTGATGGAAGAGATCAGAGCGCCGATCAAAGAATTATAAGCCGACCACGCCTGACCAGCCAACCATGCCATGACACGGACAAGGCGAGGTGGGGGGGGGGATGGATGTGGGCGAGCGAGCTAGAGCTACAGTAGGGATGAAAGGAGAGAAGATGGAGATTTGAAGGCCTGCAGAATCTCCCAGGGGAGAGACATGAAAGAGCAGGGTTCTTGGGGGAGTCGGCAGCGAGGGAGGCAAAGATGTTGCACTTCACACTCTCTTGGGAGGGCTTCTTTTTTCTTTTTTTTTGACATTTCCATCAAGTGGAAATGGGTTGTTTAAAGTCAAATGCAGTGCTTCGTTCCGCTTCAGTTTGAGGTAATTAGGATGGGAGGTGAATTCCAATCACCATGTGAAAGGAAAGTCAATGACATTAACTTGATGCAGTTGAATTGCTAGATGCCCCGCTGTTGGTTAGCAAATCATTAATTGTGTGCAAATATGGGAAATCATGTGCTCAGGTGCATGAAATTTGATGGGTGGCTCACATATTGATGATGGCAGTTTTAAAGGGGTATTCCAAACACTTTTTTAAAAAGATGTTAATATCGTGTTGGATGTTCCAGAAGGAAGCTGGTGCTTGCTTGATCACGTACTCTTTCAAATCTGTTCTTACACACATTGATACACTGCAGCATGCAGCTGATCAAGCAGCCTTTCATCTGTGCCAGCACATCACCCACTCACACAGCCATAAACACACCACTCTTTAATGTGAGTTGGTCAACAGAAAGACGCAACACCCATTTTTTCACACATATTCTCAGATATGCTAGTTAATGCCATCATTTAGATGCAGGCTCACTCATGCTTGCTATTGCTTCAAACCTTGCCTTGCTTCAAACCTTGCCTTCAAACACACTCCACCTGCTTTAAATTTCCACCTGTGTCTTTGTACAAAGACTCAGATGCTGAGTATGGTGTGGGTATGTGTTTCACTGTCGATGGAGTGTCCCTGTCTGCTCCATTAACTCCACGCTCTGAATGAAAGCTCTGTTGTCTTCATCTTTCTTGTCACTGTATGGTGAAAAGCTTCTCGTGTAATGTGGAACTTTTTTACAGCCCTGTTTCACGCATGGCTCTGCAAGACTATGTGAATAAGTGAGAAGAAATAGCATAAAAAAAATCCTTGTTGA
The DNA here is from genome assembly GCA_016806645.1 of Ophiodon elongatus. NCBI lineage: Eukaryota > Metazoa > Chordata > Actinopteri > Perciformes > Hexagrammidae > Ophiodon > Ophiodon elongatus. The sequence continues at coordinate 2,109,607 of JACSYO010001694.1, forward strand.
CTTCCCCCACTTCATATCCCACAAGTCATAAATTTTGCAGGGAGCGCTGTAACATAACCTTTATTTCTCTACGGTTTCATAGCCATTTTGCTCTGGACTTGAACCTGGAGCCCTGAAATATCCTCTTTGATATATTGCACAAAGCGGAGCCATTGTATAGTTTTACATTCATATTTCAGGCATTATTTAGCTAGGGCTGCTGAGCGAACTAAAGCGTGTGAGCTCAGTTTCAAATCAGCAAAACAGTTTTTGAGGGCTGATCTCTGATCTCTAATCAAAACGTTTCAGCTGTATAAAATCATATAAATTGGTGAAATTATCATATTATACATCTGCTTCCAAGGCTGTCTAGTGGGTTCACAGACACTCAGATAACATTTTGAACCAACAGAATATTAGCTGAACTCGGGTTACAAATTATCATTTGGCAGTGACTCTCTCTGTGTGGAAAGATATCATGTTTTTGCACAACTAATCGAGAGCTCTCTCTGAAAGTAAAGTTCAAAAAGCTGAACCCCATTTGCCTGTGTGATTCCTTCCCGGTCAAAGGTAGTAAAAACACCATCACGCTATTAAAGTTATATTTGTCTATTGTTTCGAATAAGTTGATTTGTACTAGAATCAGGCACTGGCAGATTTTCTGCTAGCTGTGCTAGCTCTGCTAGCATCGGCACGCTAACATGCTCACTGACAATCTTATCATGCAGAGTTTAGCCGGTTCACCGTGTTAACATGGTAACATATATGCTAGTTAGCAGTAAACACCAACTACAGCTGACATTGATGGGAATGTCATCAGTTTTGCAGATATTTGGTCATAAATGAAAAGAAAGCTTTGACGTGATGATGGCGTTGGTGGATTAAAAGTGAGGGGATCGCCAAAATAGTGTTGTAAAATGAATCAAATATTAAACAGATGTGTTGGCTTCATTGTTGGGGAGCTGTCATGCCTCAGCGCACCCCACAGCTGCAGCCTGCGAAAACCCCTCCTGAATATTATTTGATACATAAAATAAATGAATAATTGTGATTGAGAATCGTGATCTCAATATTAAACAAAATTATAACAATTCCTTCTGAGAGTGACATGAATGTTTCATGACAATCTATCCTATAGTTGATGAGACGTTTTACATTTTACAAGTAATTACTGCTATTCATTTTACATTATTCTCCATTCTAGAACGTTAGAAGCCTTGGTTTTAATAATAGTTAATACTGAGTTTCATCCTCTCATAATGCTCTCTTTAATATTTCGGAGGCTTTCAGTACTATACAGTTAGTTTGTTGGGATCCTTTTTTAACATTTCAACTGAATGAATGTTGAAAGACGTCTATTGGCAGCTTCAGAAATTCGTACAAGTCCAACCATTTATGCACCAGTGGTGCTCCAACCCCCCACTATGATGAATTCATAGTGAGAGTAGCGAGGTATAAAAGTCCTGGAGCCGTTCTCATCCCGCCGTCCACAAGGTGTGAAATCGTTTGATCCAGTTTGTTCTGTTTAGGTGAAACAGCTTCGGTGTGTGTGAGAGTTCCCACTTGTGTGTATTTGTGTGTGTTTTATAATGCTCCCGGAGCAATAAAAGGTGGAGGGAAAGGGGAGGGGACGGGGTTGCAGGAAGGAAGGAAGGAAGGAAGAGAGCTGCCGGTAGCTGCTGTGTTTGTTTTGCAAGGAAGTGAGAGAGGAGATGATGGGTGGGATCAGTCCATTAGTCCATTCGTCCGTCCTTGTGTGTGTGTGTGTGTGTGTGTGTGTGTGTGTGTGTGTGTGTGTGTGTGTGTGTGTGTGTAGGGCCAGTTACGGGTTAATGGACATTAAGTCTGTTCCAGTGTGAAAGTCAGAGTGGAGGGCGGTTGGTGATGCGCCCTGGCTCTCTAACCCACAAAAGGGTCAAAGGTCGGGGTTAAAAGTCAAACAATGCCTGGAAGGACTAGCAATCATCTGGGACTGCATCAGAGGTCAGTGTGTGTGTGTGTGTGTGTGTGTGTGTGTGTGTGTGTGTGTGTGTGTGTGTGTGTTTGTGTGTGTGCGTGTGCGTGCGCGTGTGCGTGCGCGTGTGTGTGTGTGTGTGTGCGTGTGTGTGTGTGTGTGTGCGCGTGTGCGTGTGTGTGTGTGTGGTAATATGTAAGGAAGAGTAGGAAAAGGCTGCCAGGAAAGGAATGGTGGGGAACATGAAGGGCAGAAAGAGGACAAGAGAAACAGACGTAGAGCGATGAAGAAAAGAGGGATGGGGGTTGACAACGTTCTTGTATTCCTTTTTCTCCTTCGACATCCGCTGACTTCGAAGAAACAACCCTGGTTTGCTTCTCCCTGCAGGGACTCATCTTACCTCCCAATACACTCAGATAAGAAACACACACACCAAACACACATGCTCACAATCGAGCAGAAAGAAAAAGACACCCACACATGTGCGCATACAATGACACAAATCCACAAGCACAGCCAAAACACACACAGGAGCTCGGCGAGCTAATCAGAACATGTGGCCTATTTCTCTGTACGGTTTAATGAGCTCTCCATTGTGGAGTGCCGACTGATATTATTAGGCTGCCGTGTCTCAGCTCATTAGCTAAACCAGGACTCAACAACAACACCAGCAGCTAAAAGATGATTTGATACCACCTGCAGAGTTATGTGACGCCACAGGACCTTAAGGAGGCTGCGGTGAGAGACCGAGCAAGTGAGGCTGAATCACGCTTCCCACGACACAACGGGGAATCATAAGTCAGTTTGATAGAAAGAAAAAGAAGAATACATAGCGTCTCCCCTTGGCGTTTATAAAGTTCTGGCTTGCAGATTTATTGTGCAATTTTAGCAGCACATTGGTGACAAGTGAAGAGAAGTAGTCAACAACACTGAAAAGAAAACAATTCGGCAATCATCTATTCTTAGTTGACTGTTATTGCTCTATGGTGAACGGCTCAATTTCTTGTTTTGGCGCTGTGTGGAATCCCCCTGCTACGTGCTATTAAAGCAGCTAAATGAATCGCACTGAACTGAAGAATATGCCTTTTTGTTTTTTAAATGGTTTGCACTGTTCTTGTCAAGTACAATTTTGAAATGCATGACTTTTGCTTGAAACTAAGTACTTTATTCTTAGTTTATACAATAAACTAAGACAATAGACTTGTATTACTACTTTTACTTTAAAGTAAAGGATAGCAAATAATCTGTTTACTGTACCGGCATTGCTTATATACCACACTGGTCGTGGTTATGAGTTGTTTTTTTGTTGAATACAACGGACACATTTCAGTAGACATTTATTATGCAAAGTTATGTTGTTTTACGCCAAAGGCTTTGAGCTGTTCTTTATTCATTATCTACTATTTCTACAGCACAACAATGTAATCTGAGTTGTTGTTTTTTATTGTACGACAGACCCACACATTAAAGCTAGGCTTACAAATACATTTTAGAATTCCTTTTTTTATATATTTGTTGAAATCACATTCGGACTGCAATCAATAAATTAAATAAATATAAAAATGTTGCTCTTCCAAAAAAAAGGATTTATCGTTGGGCTTTCCATACGGCCTGATCCTGTACTGTACGATACATCTATCTGGTGTTGTAGTTGTGCTAACAGCTGGGGAAATCTGATGCTGAAACCTGCACCGTAGGTATCTATGAAGGCTCTACTGTTAACAATTTTCAATATTTCACTTGGATTTTATCAACCATTGTTTCTTGGATCTGAAAACCAGCATTTAGTTAACGCTTTGGCAATATTGATGGTGACAAACAGTCATGCTGTACGACTGGTAGAGAAGAGGAAAGCGAGGGACACGGAATTAAAGAAAAGCAGAGAGAGGCAGCAAGTCGAGGAAGAGGAAATGTCAGCGATGTGTACATTGAAGATTTTAAGCGTTTTCTCCGGCGAACGCCTTGTTTCTCTGTCCTCCCCGCTATCCTCTTCCTCTCGAGTGTTTACACACTGCCTCTTCACTTAATCCGGCCTACAGGATGCCCACTTCACTTGGTTACTTCTCAGCGCAGAGATGAAAGAATGGATGTTGAGGGATAAAAGAAACTGTAAGCCTCCTTCACTGTGTTTTTGTTTTTTCTTTCTCCGTAACCCCCCCCCCCCCCCTCCAATTCTGTCATTCTTTCAACCCGTCATCCCTTTTCTCCATTCCTCGCTCCCTCCCTTCCCACCTTTCAATCTCAATCTCAATCTCAGCTCACTCGAGCATTGGCCGGCAAGGCCTCCAGCATCGATCCAATAAAGCTGGTAGTCGGCACTGCAAGGCTTGAAGCGCTTTCACCCAAACCAAGCATTTAAGCACGCTCTTTTAACAGCACGTCGCTATGATCTGATCTGGGCTTGGAGGGAGTCTGGGAGGTGTTTTCTTTCTTCTTCTTTCAGCATTTTCTTATTTTCCTATCAAAAGAGTAATCAATAACAGTCACATTGGTTGGACGGGGGCACACAAATACACACACACACACACACACACATCTCCAAAATCTCAATTACCTCTCCTGCCAATCCACCAAATTGGCCAAGTGTTTATTTTTTATTTATTTATTTGCCAGCACTGGAATTTAGTATTCACTTGTGGGAATAGGTGGGGGAGAGGAAGTCGGAGACATAAAATGTGCTACAAGTACAGAGGTATTTTCTGTCTTTGTGCCGGGTTAAAGTAAATACAGTTTGACATTTTGTGCCTGTTTAAAAGTCAATGGATTCCCATCTCCAATGAGCGTGCATCATCAAAGGCGCCATTTCACTCGCTGATACACAGCAGCAGGTGCAGAGGGAACATTTTAGAGATTGTGTGTGTGCAATTCTGCCTGTGTTCTATGTGTGTGTGTGTGTGTGTGTGTGTGTGAAACTTGTTTTTCAATTATTATGAGAATATTTGGTCCTCAATAGAATGCAAACATTAAGAACGATCCATCATGCTCTATTTCTGCAGTGGTTAGGTTCAAGTTCAGTAATTGGTTTAGTATTATGGTCAGAGTAATTAGACTTGGTTTAGATTGTGGTCAGCGAGTTGGATATGCAGTGGGTTTATTACAGGTGAACTTTATATTTAAATTAAACACACATTACTTTCAGAAAAAAAAAAATGTCACCACTCCAGGTGCTATCTAGCTATGCAGATCATTTTGAGTTTTAAGTGCTGAGGTTTTGACATATACATATCTGAGATTTCTGCTGCCATTTGAATATAACAGGAGCAAACTGAATTTTCTTATGGTACTCGCAGCATTTAAAAATGACATTTTAAATGTAACAGTGTCATTTTTTTTGCAAACAGTTTCCCATGCAGGTACTCTGGAAAATCAGATTGGAACTACTTTCTACCAAGAAGAAAAAGAATTCATATGTGAAAACTGTTGACGCAATGTTTTGTCGATAATGCTTCAAACAAAGTGCTTATCAGATAATGGAACAGTGTGTGGAGCACAATTTCCAATGGCACAATCGTGCGGCGCTGCTTCAGATGATTTTTGTAACCTATTGAACAGACAATCTGATAACCCCACCTGCTGTACACAGCCAGGTTTTCACATACACTTTATTCAAGTGCAACACTATGAACGCCTTCAAGGAGAGACTGATCTCCGTATTTGTACTCCTGATTGCGTTGAGACTCCAAAGACACGCAAAAAGACACAGAGAGACCAGGGATGCAGCCTTGAAGAGGTTAACTCATTACCTGTGGTCATTTAGAATAGGTATACAAACACTTTTGTCCTTAAGATGCAGTCAAATGACACATTGTAAAACCCAGTTTGTTTGAAGCATTCTGAAGCCTTTAGTACCAGGGACAGTATCTGGATGTTGGTGTTGCATTTCATTGCTCTGAGCAACACAAATATATTCCCCTCAGCGTAGGAGCAGAAATCTCACAGACGGATATCTCACAACTTGGGCAAATAAAACCATCAGCATGACTGGATATCACTAAGTGAGAAGATGTTTTTTTTGTAATTTCAACCCTCTAAACAAGAAGTCAGTATAGAATGTTTTATGAATATGACCATCCCCGAGCAGTTATTAAAGAATAATTATCGAATTTTCTTTCTTAATCTCCCACTTGTCATCATTGATCGAGGGTGTTTGTCAGCACAGGTGGCTGCAGGATATCTTCTGATGGCACCAGTCCAACGTAATTAAAAACTATATTTAAAATACCGCTAATGAAAATAAATGTATCTATCGAAGGCTGTTCATGGTTGATTTTACAATGATTTGACAAGTGACATGTTTCATCTTGAATTATCACATTTATGCCACTAATTAATGTCCCGGAGGTCACACAAAATGATTATATGACATACATTAAAAATGTAAGGGCTGCCAGGTCCTCACAAGCATACGTATATAAAAAAAAAAAACTTGAGAGCGTGTCATTATAAGTACTATTTTAATGTGAAATTCCTTTTTTCACCCTACGCATCAGTCTCACCTGCAGCACCGTAACAAGTCAATCATCCTGCGCTGTTATTGGACTGTAATGCCACTCTGTAGAAGCACACTTGACATGTTCATTAGGTTTAAACCAATTCATTTACAACACGGTGCTATTGGATTGTCCTTGCCTCGACATTCATTTCCCAACACGTTGGCGTTTGATGCATTGCCAGCGCCAATTAACTTTGATAACTCAGCCCCAGTTTAATATAGTGCTGCTGAATTGGCTTGACAAGAGCGCGGCGATAAGCTATTTCTGAGCTTTTTGAGTGGCGATAGCTGGATTATCGCTCCGAGTGAGGGAGGGCCAGAGAAAACTTTCCTGCATAACCCCCGGGCCAAAAGTCATTAAAATGTTTTGTTTGTTTTTGTTGGCAGACACACACACACACACACACACGCACACGCGCACACACACGCACACGCACACGCATACGCACACGCACACGCACACGCACACGCACACACACACACGCACACAGAGGCACATACACTGATTACAGATATGTCCTTATTGGCTTTAATGATTTCCATAACTCATTTCTGTTTTACATTATTCTGGATTTTGATGGCCATGTGAAATTGTATAGTACATGTTTTGAAAGGGACAAATTTATCTTTCAGTGCAGCTTGAATGTGTGAACCGTATTCTGTGTGGCTTTTTGAAAAACGTGCAAGTTGTAAATACTGTTCTGACAAAATAGTTTCTGATAAACAACCAAGCCAATAAAGGAAGTGAATTGCTGCTTCCTGCTGATGTGTTGTTTTTTCTTTCTTCCGGCAGGCTGCCAGGAGCTTGGCTGCTCTCTCGAGTCCCTATCATCAACTGATTTATCCCCCGATCCATCACACAACGCCAGTTCCAACGAATGGGAGCTGATATGGGCGCTATGGGCGGGACGAAGGTCTTGCTCCTGGTGTTCCTGGTTGGATGGGAGAAGTCGCTGGGTCTCAACTGGAACCCAATCCCACGCAAGACTGTTCGATACCAGGGTGAGTGAGCAGTGTATTACAAGCTGTTAGACGAGTTATAACTCAGGAGGCATTGAAACGTTTAAGTAATAGGCAGACTTAAAGAATAAATTTAGGTAGCGGCTCCTTAAAGTCAAAATAAAATGAAGCTACATTTTCCAAGTTGTAATCCTATATGTCCCCGTATTTACTGTTCATATGTCTCTTGTTACATGCTAAACATTTGTCCCAAAAATGTTTTTTTTTTTCTTATCATACAAAACCTCACTTGACTGTGTTTTGCCAACTGGTATCCTCACACTCACACCTCCTAGAATAAGTTGAATGTTAAGTGTGCTTTTCTATGATAATGAAATCATTTTGTTAACATATTTGGCACATATTAAGAGATAAAACAATTAACGCAGTGACACACAGTTAGAAGTTGTATTTTTTTTTATTTAAGGGTGAAGGGAACCATGTGATTCTAGAAGCTGGGTTAATTAGTGACTACTTGGAGAGCTGGATAGTGAACTATTGTAGCTGGCATACTAACCGTTAAAACACCAGCCAACCGGGAATATGGTCGCGCTTGTAGGACTCTAAGCTTCATTCTATTTTCATTACTGGGCTTACTAACTGTCCGTTACAAGGTTGTAGGCTTGTTTGCTAACGGAACAATAACTTCACACGGTTTATTTAATGCATTTGTACCACTGACTTCTGTCGCCTTACAGTCTGATTAACTGTCTCAAACTATTTCTCCTTTTTGGAGCAGTTTATAGTCAGACAGAGGGGATGGAAATAAAAGGACAGCAACGGGCGTACATGGCTTCCATCTTCGGCTCTCTCAAAGTTCAGTACTCTCAAGACGGCTAGCTATTGGTGAACATCTACATTTGCATGTCAAAGCTCACCAAAGTTGAACCTGACACAAAACATTAACGCATATTTACTTTCTTTGCCTCGATCAAATCCTCTGAAGCCAGACCTTAAGAAGGATTTAATAGACTGACAGCTGTTGGAGGAATCCTCTAAGTTGGCCCGGGAGCGATTTATCTGGTCAGACATCCGATACAAAACCAGTAATTGCAAAAATGTATTCCATTACAACTACTAGGGTGGATTTTCCATTTAATCAGAGGTGGATACTTTCAGATTTTGTAAAAGAGGACGACATTGACCCCCAGGAAAACAATACATCAGTCTAATCCTAGCGCTCAACTGCATTTGCACTCTTTATCTCGGCCCTCCTCTGCAGCCAGGCCCGACTGTCTTCTCTGAACAATGCCAATTGTTGAAAGCTAAGAAAGTCTTTTTTTTAATCCCTCAAAGGGGAAGTACTGCATTCTATCGCTTGGGGATTATGGAAATTGTATAAAGAGAGAGAAAAAATATAGGGAAAAAAAGCTACATTCTCTCACCTCTGTGTACCACATATTCCACCTTTCATCCCATATCTATCTCTCCTTTCCCCTCTCTTCCTCTTTTTTATGTTTGCCTTTTATCCCTCCCCTCCCCCTTTTTTGCTTTGTATGCTGCGGCTCATCGTATGAACTCGTAATGCTCTTATGGCGTTTTCACAAAGAGCTCAGATTTCAGCCGCTCTTGAGGAGAATGGTGCTTGGTAGCGGTGGGGTGTGGAGATATTTCAAATGCAGCTTTCTCATGCTGCTATCACGCACCCCCTCCCCCCACCCCCACCCCCTCCACCTCTCCTTTTTCCATACAGCCATCCTCCTTCCTCTTATCCCTCCATACAGTCATCACTGGTGTTGGGTTAGGATGTGAGGACAGCGAGTGGGAGGGCGGGGTGGGGGAGGCTGGGGGGGAGGGTGGGGGGGGGGGAATCAATAGGATGTCAATACATTCTGGGGAAATGCTCCAGTGTCACAGAGCAAAGCCAATGCTGGCAGAGTGGCCCTGCTGCACTTTGGCCAGAACACACTTGTGGTAAGGACACGCCAGACGGGGCAAACGGGGACAGCTGCACACACATGGTCGCATATGGAAGGAGCAAAAACATGCATTCCCAAAAAGTATCTAATATTCAGTATTTTTCTGGGGGACAAAATGGTGAATAAATCTATCTGTAGAGATGAGATAACTCCCCTACGCTTCTAGTGAAGCTTCACCTTTTATTTTTTGTCATTAATGTCTTTGAAATAAAAGCCTTGTCATGAAACACTTCTATCACACTTGATTCGAGTACGACACTTGAGTGCAGAATGATTCTTGACGTAAATTGATTTGCATTGGAAACAAGTGGGATTATTTTACCCGTTGACAGATTTCTCCACTTTTCAGATTTTCAGGCTCAATACTGGGTAAAATGACTTATATGGATGGGTTCTTGCCATGGTGCTGAGAAGGAGATAGGAGAGACGAAATGGAAAAACAAAGCTGCAGAAAGAGGGAGGGAAGGAAGGATTGGAGGGGAGAAATGAGAAGAGAGGGGAGCGATATCATGGAAGGAAAGCAAGAGTCAGACAGGTGGAGAGACATAGAGAAAGACTGGGAGAGAGAGGCCACTCACTAACTGCCTTAAAAGGACAGAAAGTAGCTTTAGTGGAACGACAGAGAAAGGAAAACATACACACACACACACGCACGCACACACACACACACACACTCTGCAAGCCATTCACCCTGTGCTTCATTATGCATGGAGGCATCTCCCTGCACACACACACAGCTTCGATATTAACGTGTGTGTGTGTGTGTGTGTGTGTGTGTGTGTGTGTGTGTGTGTGTGTGTGTGTGTGTGTGTGTGTGTGTGTGTGTGTGTGCGTGCGTGCGTGCGTATGCGTGCGCGCGCGTGTGTGTGTGTGAGCTGCTGTTTGCATGCAGTGCGAGTTTACAAGACAGAGACAAGAAGACAAGCGATGAAAAACCAGAGTGAGAGAAAATGTGGGGGCACAGAGGGCGTGTGTGTCTATACCTATTTGTGTAGAGAGAGTGTGTGTGTGTGTATAGCTGTGTGTCTGTCAGTCTAATCCCCCTTTGTTTATATGTGTGTGTGAGTGTGTGTACTGCTTAGGCTGGCAGTCTGAGGGATTTGGAGCTCCGGGTGTGTGTGTGTGTGTGTGTGTGTGTGTGTGTGTGTGTGTGTGTGTGTGTGTGTGTGTGTGTGTGTGTGTGTGTGTGTGTGTGTGTGTGTGTATGTGTGTGTGTGTGTTGGCTGGGTTATGGTGGGGCAGAGATGGTTGAAGAGATAATATTTACCCCCCACCCGACCCCCCCTCCCCCAACACCAGCACCCCTGCCCAGCAATTACATGAGGCTTACACGAGGTTGCAGAAGAAGAAACACAATCATCGTCTCTCTCTCTCTCTCTCTCTCTCTCTCTCTCTCTCTCTCTCTCTCTCACTCACTATTTATCAAACTGTTTTTCTTTTATTCTTTAAAAGTCAGATTTTGACATTTTTAATTTTAAGTTGTTGTTATTCTTCACCACCCACATGTCACATTCAGTGAGGGGAAAAACATAACGGTTGGCTCCTAATGAGACATTTTATGTACACACATTATGTATGACCCTCGTAGAGCTGCTAATGAGCGCTATGAATTTGCATACTTTTCTTTTCTAATTACTGACATAGTGCATGTATCGTGATTTCTTTTCAAATTTATGTTCATTTTGTACTAGTTTCTCTGCAATATTTTTTTTGCTAAAGATCTTCTCATCCATACTTTGTCACTTCATGTGAAAGGCAAAGTCTGATGTTAATCCATTGCTCTCTGAGTGGTAAGAAATCCCAGGAAAAGAGTTCAGACTTAAAATGCTCTCCTCATAGCTACCATACTCCAGTCAGACAACAGCAATTTCATCACGCTGATAGTCGTAGAACACATTTCCTGCAAGCTCAACAGAAACAAAATAAAATGAATTGAAAGCGTCTTTGTGTATCTTTCCACTGTTCCAACAATTACCAACTCGAGTTTGAAAGAGAGACTGGAGTAACCACTGTAAGATCTTCAATGTAAGTTTACAAACCCTGTTTTACGGCACGCTCGTTACACGCCAGAAAGAAAACAGAGAGGAATACTATATTGTAAATACATTTACAACAAAAAACCTGACTTTAGTCCAAGTCATATAACTCAAGTCCACACAACAGAAAGGATCAATTTGTTGTTGTTTTCATGGGATTTATTGGCGTTAAAAATAAGATAGAATATCACCTATCCTTTCAAGTGAAACGGTCTTCTCTCTGACTTGTTTTCGTCTCTTAGACTGACCTGCTCTGGCCTTTTCCCTCCTGTTTCTTACTTAAATGGTCACAGCTGATTGGAGCATCCGTTATGTTGTTTTAAGCTGTTTTCACACACCTAACCTTTTGCCATTGACCACAGAAGCTTCAGCTGATAGCGCTGTCTTCTCCCACTCCTCTCTGTCTTTTTCTCTTTCCTTCGCTCTTTCTGGCTTTCTCCTGTTGGGTTCATACACTCATGCCCACAACCACACAAACACTCCTTAACCCAGCCCAAGGACAGAGGCCAGTAAGCTAAAACTATGACAAAATGCAGCAGCAGCTGTGGTTAAACAAAGGAAAGAGAAAAGAATGAGAGAGAGAGAAGAGAGAAAGAGGGAGGTAAAGAGAGAAGGAGAAATAGAGCCCTTAGAAACTTGATATGTTGTTTGAAAAGCTTTGATGCTGCACATGCATCTTTCAAGAAAAGCTAAAGCAAATTCTCTCCTCTTGGTTTAGAAAAAGAAAGATAGAATGAGAGATGGCGGGAGAGAAATAACAGAGTAGAAAGAGAGTGGAAAAGGGCCGGGCCTCTGACCTCCAGAAACCTCTCTCTCTCTCTCTCTCTCTCTCTCTCTCTCTCTCTCTCTCTCCCTCTCTCCCTCTCTCTCTCAACCTTTATTTTTTTTTCCCCTTTCTTTCTGTCTCTCTGCCGTATCTCCCCAAACCCTCCAATTACAATAATGAGTGGTTGAGAGCGAGGCAGAGAGAGGCTGTGCGTGACTGGGAGGATAAATGGGGGAGAGGAAGGGAGGGATGGAAGAAGGAGATTCATCACCGCTTTTTATCTGCTATGAGTGTCGCTCATCCCCTGACCCTGTGCTGATTGGTCAGTGAAGATTAACAGCCGGGACCAGATGTCAGGAGCTGGAGCGCTCTCTGTTGTCACACTGACTTTGTGAAACCTGATGTGTGAGCAAGTGGGCATGTGGATTAAAATGGAAATGCCACTCGACGGCTGCTCTTATCCAAAGCACCTTCTTAGTCGTGCCACCGTTGACATTATAATAAAAATCACTGCCGCTCATAATCCCTATACGTGAATCAAAAGTGCAATTTTAGACATTTAACATGTGATAACACCTGATATTTGTTTATCGCATGCGAAACAGCAACACATTCTAACTTCCAACTCATCAGAGTCAGCAGCTAAAAAGAAAATAAACTTCCTTTTTCACAGGACACAACTTGGTTAGGTTCAGGAAGAGATCGTGGTTTGGGTTAACCTTTGTTTGTTACGTAACATAGTAACGCTAGGTAACCTACAATAACTATGTAACTATGCTACGTTACCTAAGCATAGTAATGTTATGTAACTTAAAATAAGCCAAGTTACACTTTGGTTTCACATGAGACACGTGCGTGGTTCTCTTTATACTACATCCCCTGACTTCCTGCTCTACTCGCGTCATAACCACGGCCACGTAGAGTGTCGTAACAGTCGTACGCGTTGGGTCACTGACCAACTGATGTGTTTGTTGAATTGTGAGAACCGGCTGCATTTTACACCTGATGAATTCACATGCAGGCACATGAGGGTTTTGGACATTTAACAATTGAGAAATGAGACATGCTTGGTAGTTTCCTGTTTTTTTCTGAAGGGGAGGTGCAGTTAATTAATGGCATATTTACTGCACATTTACTGTATAATGTATACAGTACTACTGCAGAAGATAATTGTTGAAGTCCGTTAACAAGTAACATTTGCTCCTTCGAGCATATCCAATGTTAGGATTTTCAGATTTTCTCAGTTTTATTTTATAAATTGAATATGTTTGGGTTTTTGACTATTGTTTGAAAAAAAAACAGCAATTTGAAGAGTTCGTTAATTTCTTCTGTTGCTATTTTCTGGACTAAATTATTTGATCCATTCATTTAGTTCTTGAATCGAAATTAAAAGAAACGGTGCCAAGTCTCAACACAGCAGCCTAGAGGGAGGGTTGACCTGTTCATGCAGCATATGGGGATACAAATCGTGTGCAAGAATAATTAATTTATGGCACACGCAGGAATCTACTGTGCCGATCAGCTTTCTGAATGAACAAGACCACATAGTGTGACTCACATAGGCTGCACATTTTTGACTCCTCCACTGATTGTTCTATTTTGCCCTGTACGCACAATAACTACACCATGACTACCTTTCATTCAAAAGGGGCAGTACTGAGTAATAAGTAGCGGTACTCAGCTGGACAGAAATCAACTGCTTGAGGTTGTAGCTCCGGTGGTAGAACAGGGTTTGCCTTAGATCGGGAGCTTTTTAGGGTCGGTGGTTGAAACCCCAGCCTGGAGTGTCTCCAGTTTGAGGACGCGAGGGGGAGAAATTCTTCTGAATCAACAAATACTTCTAGTTGCTGTCATGTAAATTGCTCAGTGAGTCAAATTCACAAACTATAGCAGTACTATGCTGCACCCGTTGAGCTCCACAGGCACCCGCCTATTTCTCTTTATGTGTGTGTGTGTGTCATCACCACAACATTTTACAAAAAGGCCTAAGTCTCCCCAGCTGGTGCGCGCTGCTGTACCAGTCATACATGCTGAACCATGACGCTGGAGTGGAAAAACCTCACTTGTGGCATCAACCAGCTCTTGATGATTTGTTCAGCTTGTTGTGGGCTGCAATGGCGACCCCCCACTGAGCTAGGCTGTTTCAAGCCCCCCTCCCGCCCGCCGCTTTCATCTTCCAACTTCCAACCACCTCCCCCACCCCTCCTGAAAACCATCCCCCTACTGGGCTCACTTGTTCCGTTCTTGTGTTAATCCACTTTTACCACTTCCTCTCCTCCCACTCTCCCATCCCTTCATCTGGCTCTACCAATTCGACTGGATTCAATCGCTCTATATTGGCATGACCGTTTATGAAAAAGCTGTATGGGAAATACAAATGCTTCATAATCGACAAACAACGGCTTACACATGTAAGCCATGCAGAGACGAGTAATTATTTGGCTTAAAAACATATACAGTGTACTTTCTATTATTCTTTATGGCATATTGATTCAGTCACAATCGACTTAAGTACATGAATTCGTTGTGTTGAATAATCCTATGAATCTCATTTCTTCTTATTTTACAATGGCAGATCATCCATAATGACCTAAATTCAAACCACAGTTGACGAATAGGTATTCTTGCAGATCTAGCTAGTACAGGCATGTATATCTTTCCCTTTCTTGTGTCTCTCTGTATCCATGCTCTCATTCTGTCGTACACCTGACTCTCCTGTGAACTTGTCATCTGTTCAGCAGACAAAGCTTGTGCATCCACGTGGGAGTGTGTGTGTGCCTTTGTGTGCACAGTGTTGTTTTTCTTTCCTTCAAAGAGGGTACCTGCTCAGATGAGGATCTGACGAAGCTCTGTGTGTGTGCACGCGCTCGGGTATATCTGCATGTTTGTGTGGGGCGCTGCACAACGTCTCTCCCTCCTCTGTCTGTCTGTCTGTCTCTGCCTCCCGCTCGGTGTTTGTCGCTGCTTCAAAGCTCTCCCTAAAATAGGCCTTTAATCATAGTTTGGTGAGTGCGTGGCTCGGCGGTTACAAGCTATAAGCAGAGGCTGGATGTATTTATAGGAGACAGGGAGAGGGAGGCTGGAGCTCCGCTGGAAGGCTGATGGAGGCAGATTACAGAGGCGAGGCCCGGAGCGAGACCTTTCAGCCGGTCATGAAGCAACAGGCGTCGCCCCCCCCCCCCTCTCGTCCTCCCCCCCTCTCGACCTCCTCCTCAACCCGACATCGGAGTTCTGTTCGGTCTGGCTCGGTTTGGCCTGGTATGATTTGGACTGAGCAGGATGGAGAAGCTGTGTCATGACCCAGAGACCCTATTGCTGACGTCACCACAAGGCTACCAGTATTAACACAAGTCGTTGCCTACGAGTCACATATTATCACAGCTCGATTAGCTTCAGGAGGCCTTGGGTTTGTTGTGGAATCCTCTTGGTAATGTTTTGTCTGCAGTTGCATTATTGTTGCATGATACTGCAGTTGTATGCTGGAACTGTGTGACAATTCTCCCTTGTGGCGCACTCAAGGACACTCAAGCAGAAGCTACACACTCTGTCATGACCCGAGTAGGAAGATGTTATTCCCAATAGTGCAGTTCAATGACACGTCTTTGAATGTGGTTGAAAGGAGTAGAAGTGCAATGTTACGGTACTTTTCTAAAGTACTTACATTATATGTTGTCCGACTTCAACACCACAACTTTTCAGAGGGAAATATTGTACCATTTACTCCACTAAATGTGCCTTTACTTTGAAGATTAAGATTATACATATGGTGTGTTTAAAGGCAGTATATAAGGCACTGTGAGAATAGGCTATACAACAGTATATAAAGGTGTAAGCCTTACCTCAACAAGATAAAAAATTAACAAGCTGCCCACACACATCATCTTTGCATCACTAATAACAATTCAATAATAGAATACATAATGATGTCGGACTTTTGATGCTTACAGCACATTTTGCACATTTTACTTCTGTACTTTTATACAGAAGAATATAGTTGCAAATGGTTTTGTTTCTATATTTAAAGAAATAGTTTGATATTTTGGGAAATATGCTTAATTGTTATTAATCGTCGTTGCCGAGCGCTAGCTGAGAAGATTGATATCACTCACTACAATGTCTAAATATGAAGTTCCCGTCAGCAGCCAGTGAGTTTTACACTGAAACAAATGAGATATAATGTGTTTATTTGTGAGCTTTAAAGGTGCTGGTAGGTGGACTGTGTTACCTTTGGACAGAGTCGGGCTGGTTCCCCCTGATTCCTGTCTTTTTGCCAAAGCTAAGTTAACTGGCTTGTTAAGGTCAAGCTTCACTGGTCTTTGGCAAAAAAGGTTCACTGTGATGGTTTATCTTTCTCAAGCATGTTTCAGGCCTCTTTGTGTAGAAATGAAATGAACGGAATAGAACGTCTGTCTGAAAGGAAGGAAATCAATCCAAAAACCTATCGTATGTTTTGTAAAATGGTCAGAAGAAATGTCAAGTATAGCCTTGAGCTATATACAGCCTATAGCTTACTCAATAAGCAAACATTTTAGTATGATGCATCCATGTATTTGCTCCTGACTTAAACCTATAAATAGACCTATTTATTTTTTAAATCCCCAACATCTCTTTATTTAAATGTGCATAGTCTTATCAAAAATATATAATCCACTCACGTACAGAAATGTTCATACTTTTTTATCACAGTGTCAAACTCAGCCAGTAAAGAGGTCCTGTACAGCAGTGATCTCTGATCAATTGTGTTTCAAGTGGTACTGACCTCGGTCAGGCCCTCTGAGGTGACTATCATCTGTATTCTCCTTTTCTATTCTCCCTTTTGTTTGTATTTCTCCTCATCTGTTGGACTCATTATGCCTCTCCTCGTCTTTGCCATCCATTTCTTATTCATGCTCTTTTATTTATATTCTCTCTTTTCTTCTGCTCCCTACAAACTGTTGTCTAGAAGCATCAAAGGCCTTGTAATTTAACCCAAACCGCTCTTACACACACAAACACAGACACACACACATACACACACACACATAAAGGTCTTTGAAATGATTGAAAGACTCTCAAAACAGTCCCAGTTAAAAGCTTTAAACGTTTTTTAAATGTCTTACATCCAGTAAATATAGACCTGATTCTTTTTAGAATAAGGTGAAGGACAATGTTGTGTGCCGCATTGCTGAATATTCAATGCAAGGCGAGTTATACAATATGCATCCTTTACGCTTTGGAGTACATCGATTTTAATGTTTTTTTTTTTCTTTTCTGCTCAGTCATTATTAACATTAACATTAACATTATGAGAACAGAGGATTGCCTCTTTTATTTTGGCATTATTTTCCTTACATTCAATTCTCCACAGCTGTGAAAACATCAAGTAAGATTTCTCTTAAACCTACAGATGGTGTTTACATAAAATCAAGCTCACACAGTCTTTCAAAAATACATATGCACTTGCACATAAATAGTGATGAACCACAGGTGTGGACAGCCTTGTGTCTGATTTAGAGACACCCACACCCACTCAGGTTACAACACACACGCAGCAGGTAGCCTCAGGGCTGCCACAGAGTGGTGGCAGATGGTAAGTGCTTCTGCCCGTATCGCCTCTTAATGACAGAGCCGCTGATCACTTCAAACAAGCCTCTCGGAGCAAAACTTTCCCTCTGTTGGTGGAGAGATGTTCAAGTCACTGAGCAGGTACCCTGGAGAACTATCCAGAACTCTGCATGGGAGTGTGTGTGTTTGTACAAATGCAATGTGTCTTTTAGCTTACCCATAAACTTTGTGTATTCTGTGTGTGTTCATGTGTTCAGACGTGCACTGATTTGTGTGTGTGTGTGTGTGTCAGTAGAAGTGTGTCAGCTCTGGAGTTTTCTTGCCCGGCTGTGTGGAACACAGCAGATGTGCTCAGTTCTCCCCTGAGGATGCCGCCTCTCTCTCTTCACTCTCTCTCATCAAGCGCCCTCATCCGCACATACCCTCCAATGTTTATACACCGCTGCTCTTCACATAATAAGCTGACTTCAGTACTTATCCCTCCTTCCTTCCTTTGATTACTTATTCCCTCCTTTCCTCTATATCTCTCCTTCTGTCCTCCATCTCAAACCTCTCTGGGTTTTTTAACCATATCTTGAACAGATTTATATGATGTTTGCTGGGTGTTGGTAAGACACATCCACACACACAAGCAGGGTTTCACTGGAGGGGTTTAATTGTACCACGATGGTCAAAATGCTTTCAAAGACGCTTTTAGTGTTTTTTCATACAATTCTGGAGTTAACAGCTAAAACTTTGAACGTCTTGTGTCTTTTTATATAGAAATAGTCCCATTTAAAGTAGACAATTGCCCAGTGTATAATCAGCTTTTGCAAAAGTGGGGTCTCAGTTCTCCAAGGGGGCCACTTGAGCACTCAGTGGATGTAAAAAAAAACTCCTTTTAGTAAGACACTTTTTGTTATCATGTGACAGATGTGTAGTGGCAAATCAGACTGCTGTTGGCCATAGCTGACAAGTTGTGCAGTTAGACTCAACTTGCTAAACGTTAACGGAGCTGTATTTAACATTCAGAGCATTGATATAGCAGCAAACAACTATTATATATGTAAAGATATGGTGGAGTGAATGTCTACCTGAGCAGAGAATGAAGTCGCTCTCTCTCTCTGTGCGTTGTTATCCGAGCCTCTCTTTGCTTTGGTGACATAGCTGGGCTGTCCGTGCATGCTGTTAGTGCATGTTAGTGCATGTGTGAGCGTGCTCCACTGGTTAGCTTCTCTGAACTGTTCTCATACGGCGGTTACAGCTGATAATGCTGTCTGATTTTTTACTTTCGCTGTAGTTTGCATTGTTAGCACTGTTAGCACTGTTAGCACCGTTAGCTTTGAGCCTTTGGCTCATGTTGAGAGCCCTTGAGAGGCAATCAAGATGTATTTTTATGCTCCAATTTTACAGCCTGGCAGCCTGACAAAAAAACAATTATTACTCTAAAATAAAAAACTAGAAAGAAAATATGATTGGGAAAAAATACATACTTTGGGAGGCTTTTTCAAATTGTCACAGGAGAGATCTCTGGTTGCAAAAGCCCAAGATTTTTGTTTGTCTTAATTCTGGCGCTACCATTAGTCTAAACTTTCATTGATGTGTTGACAGCAATCTTGGTTTACTATTATTGTGCAGCAGGTATAGAGAGAGATCACACTGTATTTTTGAAGCAAATAAAACAAAATCTTCCAAAAACTGGCTTTAGGTTGAATGACTTTGGTTGAGGTTTTCTTTCTCTCTCTCTCTCTCTCTCTCTCTCTCTCTCTCTCTCTCTCTCTCTCTCTCTCTCTCACACACACACACACACACACACACACGCACACACACACACACACACATACACACCCACACAGCTTCTTCATCCAGTACATCTTGCAGCATGTATAAAAGTCTATTTAGTCCCAACTAGGCCACAGCATCACATGAGCGGTTAGTCACACCATAAATCACACCAGTTCCTGCCGTTCCCTCCCTGGATTTCAGCTGCTATTTTCAGTCGGGGAAACAGCGAAAGAAGTGAAAATATTCATGCTGTCAAAAACAAAAAAAGGAATATTCTTATTCAATTTATGAGATCGCATTACGTGCAGCGCAGGCTGTCGTCGCTTCGCGTTGTGCACACGTTCTATCAGCCCAGATAAAGTGAGAGAGAGGAGACAAGGTGACACTACAAGCAACAAGAGTGTGGATAATGAAAACTAAACACCATCCTTTCTCTCTTTCCTCCTGTCTTGCATCTGCTCTGCACCACTAGTTTGTCTGTATGCTAGTCAGGGGATTTGAACGGCCTGTGTGTGCGTATTTGGGCATCTTTATGTATGTGTGTGTGTAGCGGGGGAACAGCAACACAGTGGGTGCATCTTATTTTATATTTTGATGAAAAAAAGTCAGCTCTGGTTTTTCAACAAACTCTGCAGATGGGACCGGGGAGAGACAATTTTTTTATTTGCTTTCTTTTATTGTTGGTCTGCGTGTGCGGAAATCAGAAACAATCCAAAAATGTGGGCACTCCCTAAACAAATCAGACAGTCCTGAGACAAATCACATCGAGTCAGTTATTTGATGTCAAAGGATCAATAACTGGGTTTACAAGGAGGCTAATACTCCTTTAATACTCTTGAGTGATAGCCTAATCAGAGTAAAAGGCCTCATTTAGGGTTTTATTAAAATGCAATTTGCATCAAGAGGTGCAACACAGATAATGAACAATCTAATCACACCTGCAGATTTACTCTCATTATCAATGTTCTTATTATTCTGTCCACGTTGGATCTCATTTTCCCTTTTGCAGTAAAGTCTGACTCTAAATCCCTGTTTTGTTGTGTATAGGTGCTCTGTATACAGCCTTGATTAAGCTGCTCTCTTCTTAATGCTGCAGTGCTGAGTGCAGGAGTCCTTTAACAATCTTTAGTCTAAAAGCTGTGTCCAATTGAGGCAAAACACAATTTAGGTTGTTTTACAGAAACAAGATTAGCCGATTTTCTCAATTTGAAAAGTGCTATTCTTAAAGGAATGGTTATTGATTTATTATTTATTAAGTGTATGAATACAAACCTCTTGGCGACTGGCTCGATAACAAACTGACTTTTAAAGCTCACATTAAAGCAATGGTTGATTGAAGCTGTTGACGGTTAGTTTCTTTTATAGATGAGAAAAAAGATTTAGATTTTGCAGATTGTGCAGACTTGCAACCATTTCTATCAGTGTGAGATCATAGTTTCATCAATATGGCTCTACTTTAAAAGCTCTTGATGCTGCTTTCACTCTGCTGTTAGATTCATAACTTTTAGCAGCACACGTCACTGCACTCTTCATCAAAACAAGGGCTCGAAGGGCAAGTGCAATATTGCTTCTTGTTTATTTGCAAAGCTTCTCTAAATAGAAGACCACCTTATCTCAACTCTGACATGCAGATCTGGAACTTATCAGAAGACTGGCTTCAGCTCCAGGTCCTTAAAGTAAATACAGAGCTTGGGAAGCTTTCAGTGCAGTGTTCCATCCTGCAAGAATCATTTACAACAGATCTTAAAGCTAGATACTCTGGGTCGTTTCAGCAAACTCAATTATGAGTTATAACCGTGAGAGCTTTTAGTAAGAAAAATGCTTTTTTCATATTATCAGTTGAGTTGCTGCTGTGTTGATTGCCAGCCAGACTGACGCTGGTATTTTTTTCACCTGGTGAGTCTTGAGTTTGAGTCAGCGAGGCTGAATGCGGTCCTGCAGACACCTCTTGTAAACTACCACAGAGGCAGTTTTAAGTACGTAGGTGTTTATATTTCTGCAATATGCAGTCACGAAACTTTAGATGTGTTGTTGAGATCAAAACAAAGGCCGAGTTCAAAGATGGGCGTGGCCCGAGCAAATGTCCCGGAAGTAGGGGGGTACTCAGTGTCCACGGTGCCTCCCCACTTTGCGCCCCTGGCCCGGTATGTTGCGGCTCCTGTGATCCCAAGAGGCTCTTTAGTGTTTTCACTGTCTTTGTTAGTTGCAGTTAGTCCACTAATGGCTGAACTGCACACTACAAGCTAGCCGGTACACTAGCAAAAACATTAAGGGTTGTTTTTTTTTGCCGGCAGTGCAAATAAGAAAAATATTTTCTTATAAATTACACATCCAACAGAGACATTAGTATTCCTTTTGAGTGGTGTATCTGGTTACCTGGTAAATAAGGCCTCTCATCTCTCTCCTCTAGGCTGTTTTTTTCTTCCAACTCCTGAAGGAAATATCTGGATCTTTAGCAGCAAGCTGCTTACTTTGTCTTTCAGTGAGGTGGTCCAGGGAAGGCGGCGTACAGCGGGTTTATGATTCAAAACAGAGTGTTTGGTTAAAAAAATGCTCTATGGAGCTGAGGACAATTCAAGTGTTTCAATTGTATGTGCGTTTGCGACTTTGAGCCACATCTTCGACACTAAAAATGGCCTTTTTTAAATCAAATGTTGATCAGAGCAGCTGTGAGGGTTAAATAGAGGTAGAAACTAGGTAATGGATTGCAGAAATGTCGACAGGTGGAAGCTGAGCTGGTGGAAGTTTGTGAGCAGATCTGGCCATGGGGTTAAATTGAGCAGGAGCTCTCACATGTTGTGAACCTGAAAGCTGTGTATAAGACACACTGTTACTCATGAAAAGCAAAGATGTGGGTGAAGTGCACCATGTACCGGACGAGCAGAATGGATGACATTGAGCTATAGGTGGTGGAGTAGGCGAGGCTCGACGGTGTGAATAAGATGAGACATCAACCAAAAGTGTGAAATGTTCTTCTCAGGTTTTCTGTCATCTGTCAACAGATCAGTTGAAAGGAAATATGAGCAGTTTTGCAGCTACGTTTTATCAGCAATGTAACGATGCCCCTCTGTGTTTTTATCCAGATGTGTTGGACAGCATGGCGAGGTTCAGCATTCAGGGAGTGTTCAACTACAGCATGCTGACTCTGTCCGACCACGAGAGGGTTTTGTACGTCGGAGCACGGGAGGCGTTGTTCGCCCTGGACCCCAACGACATTAGCAAACAGCTACGGCCTCAGGTAACACACACACACACACACACACACACACACACACACACACACACACACAACACTTTAAAAGCTGTATTTTTCCTTTAAGGGGATTACAATTTGACAAAACTTCAATATGGGAAGGATAGGAAGGATTTCAAGACAAGCAATTGTACCCACACAATACAGCCTCTGACTAACTGCCACTGCAAACGCCCACACAGTCTGAAAGGCTTTTGTAGAAATGTGAGAAATTAAATGATAACACATAAGATTTAATATCACAACGCTTCATGATGGACAGTTCAGGAACAAAAAGCATCGTCTCCTCCGCACAGCCTGGTTAGTGAGCGTTGCAGAGATAAACACGCATTTCAAATACTTAATTTAAATACGCCAAATTCAATTATGATATCAACTGTGATATAATTATTATTGAAAAGGTTCAGCTTGAATATGCAGGAAAGGGGCAAAAAACATCGAGCATAATCTCTGCCACAGTTCTTTGCTGTCTATTAACTTCCAGTCTATTTTATCCTTTTTGGGCTATTTTTCGGACTGAAGGACATTTCAGAACAGACAGAAAAATAAATTCTGGTGGACAATCAAAGAACTCTACAGTAATCGTATCATAAAAGTTGTTGGGTTCTTTATTGGTCTGGCCTGTACTGTATTTCTTTTATTAAATGTTGAGGCCTTGTACAAGCTAATAATGTACGAGCTGACAAGCACTTTAATGCCTTCAAATTGTGTGTCCTCCTTAAAGGGTCAAAAATATAATAAAATGTATTTATTGCTGCTGTTAGCTATGAGTCAACTTTTTAAAAGCAGAAAATAGCCTTGCTTCAGTTTCACCCACATGTATTATTTTTTTAGTTTAATGAAAAAAACACAAACCAAAGATATTGCATTTCTCGCAGAAAATCATGAATATGGAGCCCTGAAACTGACAAAATACATGTAATAAGTTATCACAGCTTAAATATGTCAATTAATAATATTGTTTGTTAAATAAAATTGGAATGTAAAAAGAAATCTACTTATTTACGGAAGATGATAAAGGTCAAGTTCTGAACTCAGTTCCGTATTTGTTCTGTTGTGGTCCTTAATGAAGAGAAGAGACGTGCCAGCGATATTAAGCATCCATTATCATTATGTGTGGTGTTTAGACTTAATTAACTAATTTCCTTTAACTGAATTTTGTCAGTTTTAGGCGCCATACATAAAATCTTCCAACTAAATCAAACCATGAAAAAATCCCATAAACTTACAAACCCCAGGTCTTATAATACAAAGATTCATTGTTAATCAGCAAAGGTATTTTTACATGATCAAGTTTAATATGTTTTGGACTAAATTCAGATATTTTTTGACAAGTTATTACTTTATTTTGAAGTTATTTATGTTATCCGTTGCTAAAAGCCTCTAACCGCAATAGTGTGAGTACGCTGCCATATATTAAGATCCTAATGTGCGTGGCTATTGGCTCCAATATTTCACTTCTGTCAGCACAAATATATCCACTGTGAATGTGTGGGAGTACACACACACACTTTCACAGGCGTTGGCCCTGTTTCTCAGAGTTTACGATGCACTTATTCAATCATGTTTTTATTTTCCTAGTTTTAATTTGCGTATCTTGTTTTTCTGTGAAGCACTCTGGGGCAGACCTGTTTGTTCAAAGCCCCCTATAAATACCCTTGACTTGACCTGATACACACACACACACACGCGCGCGCGCATACTGACACGCGCAGAGATGCTAAGGCCTCAGAGAATCAATCTGGCTTTGCTTTGCTCCCTCAATAATTGGTCCATATTGCAATCAGTACAATTGCAGCAGTCCAATGAAGGTGTAGTAGGCAGCCTGCAGCGGTCTGGGAATTGTTATCTGATTTAGTGCCGTAATGAGCAGTTATTAGTTGCACATACACACACTGTCACACGCAACACGGGCTGTGGCGGTATGAGTGAGGGTTTATGAGTCTTACAGTAATGATAGGGCCACCTGTTGTCAGCCCCCTGGTGTGCATTGTAGTGGGAAGGAGCCGACACAGAAAAATGACAGTGTAAAGACGAGGGAATAGTCCATCCCCTCTGTCACCATCTGCCCATCACTCTCTCACCCCTCCTCCCCCTTCCTTCCTTTAACCGCTACTCTTTTATTTCTTTCGCTGCTGTCTTACTCGCTCGCTGTCTTCCGTCATTACATTCATGCCTGTCTTTCTTCCCCCAATATTTTCAAGGGATGTATTTTCTCAGTGTTTGAAATTTCCTTTTTGAGACAGGCAGCTCTCATTCGTGTCTGAAGTGCTTCCTCCTACATTATTTAGCTATGTTCTTTCCCATGTTAGTTATATAAGTTGTGTTCTTTCAGTTTTTCATTATTTCATTTATTAATTGTGTTCAGTCATTCTCCCGCGTGGTGCCCCAGACACCGCTGATACAATTTAAACTAAATTTGCAACATTAATGCACCGTTTCACCTCCAGCATTTTCAAAAGTACAAAATGTTGCAAATGTTCAAATGACGTGAAATCAGGCTCACATATCCAGCTGTCCTTGCTCTACGCATTTGTTTTTTAGGACCGTCTCAATTTGAGCTGCCCTAGAACCAGTGTACTTTTTTTATTCATTAGCTAATGGCCCAAGCGTGGATTGCATTACTTGCGCTAACACTGTATGAGATAAAACCTAAGAGATTAGCAGAGGGTTTTCAAGGTGCTGAAACCAAGTGGCCATGTAATAGCACTGTGGACCTTCCCTAAGTAAAGGTTTATGCTTCATTTTCATCAGTTGAGACTCTTTCACTGACAGTGTAAGACACTTATTAACCATTCATTAACCATACTTACTTTCTACAATTATTTGTCACACAAAGTCTGTCTCTAAGACATTAATGTGAAAAGAGCTTATTATTCGTGCCACGTGTTATGGCGAATTGGAGGACATTTACTTCGGCAGACTTGTTTTTGTAGGTCGTCAGGCATTAGCACAGAGTGCTTCTACTGCTTCCACTACTGTCTGCTGTTTTTTGTAAAATACCTGATCTGTGTGGAGAAAATGAAAAGTTGGGTTTCTTCATTAGATGATAAAGTAGGCATTGACTAGTGACTAATGAGAATCCCTTGGGAACAAATTAGAAGTAACTGCTGGTGTTGCTATGCTTCATTTTATCTCGTCTGTCTTCAAAAAAAAAGTGCATTAGTTAAAACCACAGATCCTACAGGTGATATATCAAAGCCACTGATCCTAATGATTAACTATATTCTTATAATATATAAAAGTCCGTATTTTAAGTCTAGTTTGTGAAGCTCAGTCTGTACCTATACAGTATACGGCAACAATTCATTGTTTGATTGGTGTTGGTTTAAACCCACTCAAGTAAACCAGAGTTTAATATTGAATTTGCTGCAGCTCTCTGCCTGTAATGACCAATGTAATTATTTCTAATGATGTGGAAACCTCTTAGTAAAACACAGTTTGGACCTCTGTCCATGGAGCAAAGTTCAGTCAAGTGTCACATAGCCATTAAAAAAGCAGCTACTGTGAATAACACTAAATAGCAAAAATTAAAAGTCAGCAGTTAAGGGAATAATGGACATGTGTAGTGTGAAAGAATGTGCACGGTTCCTTTTTATTTGCTTCCCCGCTTATGTACATGTTTCAGCAGAATTGTACTTTTTGGAGGACAAAAAGTGCACTATGATACACTTTTTCTTTAAACAATGGTATGATCATTACAGCCTTTTGCTGCACTGAGGACCTCACAGTTTCCTTCCTGCCACTAACTCAGAGGCACCGCTGCCAGGGGCTGAACCTGGGTCTCTGCAGTGGTGCTCTCATCCTGCACCAACTGGGCGGCTCAGTCTGTGGACTATTTTAACTGACTTAACTGTATCTTAAGTTCAAGGTGAACTAGTAGAACTTCAGAAACCACTTTCAACCTCTTTGGTGGATCGAAAAGTAGGCACCTGCTGTCACTGGGGCCCATTATTGTGCAAAATGTATGTTTTTAAAATAAACTTCTATAAAAAGAAAATGTACCATCTCTGTGATTCTGTGGTTGTTGCTATAGTAACAGCAGCAAGTGGTCAATAGTGCAGTATATAGTTTGAGTTAAACAAAAACGTCTGTTTGTTGCCATGATGTCTCTCTTAGTGCACCCTTTTCGAAAGAAATGAGGCAATGTCATTTACACATATATTTATTTTGTATGTTCTATGACAACGAATGAACATGAGATATAGATGCATTGGTACTCGCAGGATGTATTACTCGTGGGCCAACAGGCAGACAGCCTCGTTCCTGAAGACAACGTGTTGCCCACACCGTATCTGTCTCTTTCTTTTCTCCAGATCGACTGGCCGGCTCCGCAGGACAAGAAGAGAGAGTGTGTTGCCAAGGGGAAGAACAACCAGGTAACGGGGATTTGAGCTGACAAAGTGTCAGAGTCGTTGGGGTTACCTGCCTTGCTCTAGGGCGCAGTGGCAGTCGTTTTTTTAAGACAGTATAGTTTATGAGAACACTTCACTTTGCTCAATTACATTTTGTCAAGTTGGCCTGGGACTTCGAACTGGAAACCTTCCAGTCATTACATTAGCACGCAGTGAATGTGCATCTTCCAGATGGGGTTAGGATCAGCTACTCTTAAGGGGGTTCT
Organism: Ophiodon elongatus; assembly: GCA_016806645.1. Classification (NCBI taxonomy): domain Eukaryota; kingdom Metazoa; phylum Chordata; class Actinopteri; order Perciformes; family Hexagrammidae; genus Ophiodon; species Ophiodon elongatus. Next base: position 2,136,934 of record JACSYO010001694.1, read on the forward strand.
GCTGCAAAGAGAATCTAAAATAAAATAAAAAAACTGATGCTGAGGCTTCATATTCAGCAGACAGCCATGAGAGTGGTATCCATCTTCTTGTCAAACTCTCAGCAGGAAACTATTCCTTTAATATCTGCATTCTTATAATGATGTACCACGGTCTGAGAGGCATTCTTCCAAGTTTCATAACGATGTTCCACTTCTTCAAAATATGATGCTGTAACTCTTTGTAATTCAGCATTAACTCATACACTGTCCAAGCATATGAGTGTGTTTATAAACACAGATAGTGAACTGCTTCGCACTTGAGTCTCAGTAAGAGCTTCTCACTGCTTACACTGCATAGTGTACATTTGCGTTTAATATTTTATAGAAGCACACAGCGCTTTTAGAAATGAAGCTAAAACTTCTCTCATCGCTCAACAATAACCTTTGATGTGGTTTTAAACAGAAGGGGAAATAGTTCACTGGAGTGCTGTAGTTAACTAAAACTGACTCCAAGAAAAAAGGAAAGGAAAAACATGTCGAGAAATGAGATCTTTAAAACCGGAGCTTTAAAAAAACTTTTTGTTTTCAAATAGTTATCAAAACTTAGTGTCTAAATTGATCATTTCAATTTTTTGGGATGTGTTTAAAAAAAAATACAGCATGACTCTCAAGATAGTTGTAAAGAACATTTAGTCAAAAATACTATTTTCATTCTACACAGCTACTTTAGTCAAGTGACTTAAATAGCTTTGAATTCTCACATATGGTTATATATATAAAACCATATGGTGTTTACATTGACCGTCTTTATACTTAAGTCTTTTTATGTAATCGTGTAGTTATAGGCCTGTAGTTGAAGCACGTCTGCCAGACACATCTCATCCTAATTATCCTCACTGATTGCAGGAGCTGTTAAAATGAATTTAAAAAAATCATATTGCTCCTATTACAGCCGTGAGATAGAGATATTGTTTTGCTGTTGTGAAGGCAACATCAAGTGGATGCACTGAATTATTCATTCCTCCTGCATCATGTGTGAGCATCTGTTTCCAATTCCCTTCAAAGAGCTTTATTGTTCATCACAGCGAAGACGTTGAAGGGCACTACCTATAAAACACTGCATATATTACGCTGCTAATTACACACATATCTTTTGAATGGAAACATGTCGTTTTTTTTCTTCAGTTTAAAGGTTACTTAGATATTGCGGTTCCATGATATATTAAGGGATGTCCTCAATGGGACACTTCATACATACTGACTTCATACAGATAATAAATGAAAGTAAAATGTTGCTCCAAAAGATCCTCTCAATCGCTGACTTGCCAACTGATTTCACACATGTTTAATAAAAGGATATAATCAGCAAACATGATCTAGTCTCAAGGTTATTGAGGTATTTCAAGTAAATGAGGATTTAAAAGAAGTCCCACTGAAGCATTAGACTAAAGCTAAATCTCAGAGGTGTGTGTGAGCATACCGAAAGACTTCATGGGGGAATAGACTTCACCTTAACAGAGGACAAAAGCTTCACCTGCACAACAAACGGCAGCGTTCTAACAATTCCTCCTCTCGCCTTCACAGACCGAGTGCTTCAACTACATCCGGTTCCTGCAGAGCTACAACCACACGCATCTCTACACCTGCGGCACCTACGCCTTCCAGCCCAAATGCACCTATGTGGTAACTATGCGTGTGTGTGTGTGTGTGTGTGTGTGTGTGTGTGTGTGTGTGTGTGTGTGTGTGTGTGTGTGTGTGTGTGCGTGTGTGTGTGTGTGTGTGCGTGTGTGTGTGTGTGTGTGTGTGTGTGTTTCCCTTGAAATAGTTATTGTGAGCCAATGTTGACAGGTGTCAACTTGGGATGTCAGGCATCTGACCTCAGGCGAGGACCACTGTGTGATAAAATTTAAAAATAAATGCAATGGAAAACAGTATCCCATGCTGGGTTAGATGAATGTGTGAATGTGTGTGTGTGTGTGTGTGTGTGTGTGTGTGTGTGTGTGTGTGTGTGTGCGTGCGTGCATGCATGCATGCATGCATGCGTATATGTGACACTGATGCGATAGGACAACATGACCAGGGGTGGAGCTATGGTTCTCGGAAAGGACAGACAGAGCTTGCAGCTGTGTCATGTGGGTCATAATACACACTGACCACAAAAGCAAAACACCTGTGTTCCTGTGTGTGCTTGCAGAATGCCGACTATTTCACCCTCAACACTGCAGCCCTGGAGGATGGGAAGGGTAAATGCCCATATGACCCTGCCAAGGGGCATACTGGTCTGATAGTGGGTGAGTGTCAGTGTGAATTCATGTAAATGAACGCATGTTTTCATCTACTCGACATTCAGGCAAAAATATGCGCATTATGGCAACGGAAGTGGCGTTTTACCCCAGCCATCCAGATGAGCAAGCAAGCTTTAAATATCAGTTTTAAACTGTCAACAGCATCAGAATGTCTGGTTGCAGCATGTTTTCAACAGCTCCCGTCACTTCGAGCAACCACGGAAACATTCGGCTGAGAGTCAAAGGTTATCACTGTCACTTGTTTAACTGAAACACTGGCGGCGTCCATGGCTGTTAAACGCGTTGACTACCACTTTAAAACTCGATAAAGTCAAAACTCTTCACATATGCCATGTTATTTGACGTTCTGTACACGACCACAGATAACGTAGTTTTTAGCATCTAGTGACTTGTATGCTCGTAACTCCTGGCTGTTAGATTTCTCTCACTTGTTAATGTATTCTACCCTAATTCTCACTAATAGCACACAGATATGGAAAGTCAATTTGTTCAGGTTATATTTGCGATCTTTGGCGGTTCATGCGTAGCTGGACAGGCGATCGCACTCCGCCGCACTTCTGTTGCCAAACTGCGTTCCCGCACTTGCCTATGACATCATTGTTTACTAAATGTAAAAAGGGTCTAAAAGAGAATACCACTTTAATTGTTTCTGAACGAGTGTAACGATCATTGAAGGATCATGTTAACACAAAGATGCATGAGTAGTCCTTAGTTGGAAATGGAGTCATATCAATCAACGCCAAACCAACAGTCAGCTCCGCTTGTTCCATCTCAGCAGTCTGTACAGTGAACAGCACCACCGTGTTTTTACAGCTCTAACGGAAGCATAAAATGTCCATCAAATCTCCACAACCTACTTCTTCAGCATTTCCCATCTGTTTTCTAGTTAAGTGATTGCACTGAGAGTCCAGGAGTCCAATGTTTCTCTGCATGCTGCATTCACGTCAGTGTGAACAGCTTCTCTGAACTTAAAGGCACCCATTCTCTATTCTTTGTTGTGCCTCCCCGCTAAACCAATGTCCCTCTCTCAGGCCTGTACAATTGTGGCCGAAAAACAGAATTAAACTAAAGCTTGCATTTTGTTGTTACAGATAAGGAGCTGTACTCTGCAACACTCAACAACTTCCTGGGTACAGAGCCAGTCATTTTGAGGAACCTGGGCCAACAGCACTACAGCATGAAGAGTGAATACCTGCCTGCCTGGCTCAATGGTAAGTGAAAAAAAGGACATAAGAAAGACAAAGAGAAAGAAGCGGTTAATCTGTCAACTGAAAGAGAGACAGGGAGGGAAGTAAAGGGGAGGGAACGGATAGAAAAATAATTAAATTGGTTGTTTGGTTAGTGCACATTTACTTCTCAAAATAAATTCTTTGTAGTTTTTGAAACAATGGGTCTTCAATTTCACACAGAAGTAAACAACAGCAGTCTTTTTTATTTATAGCTGACAACCAACAACTTTGTTGGCTAAAATGACGACCGTTGTTTCCACATTTTATCAGCTTTTTAAAACGAATGTAAAGGGAGATTTAATCTGCACTTATTGGCTACATACGTGATGTAATGCTAAAAGACTGACGCTAAAAGCTGCATGGCCCAGGTCAGTATCTTCACCAGTTAATGGTGCATGTAAAAAACAAAAGGGTAGCATTGCTTTCCTATTGCATATTAGCTAATTTGCCGTAGTTTTATAGTACATTAATTCATGGAGAGAGTTAATTAAAATGTTATTTGAACGCTTCTGTGGAAAAACATGTTGGACAAGCAACACAGAGGTTAAATCCAAATAATATGTTTCATTCAGTCTTTGAGAAGAAGGAGAAGGATGAATTTGGAAAACGTAGCGCTATCTTCGGTAATGGGTAGCTAATGATATGCTACCTACTACAAGTTAGCTGCAGAGTTTGTACCAGTGTTAGCACTACTAGCTTACTTCTAACTTCTAAGTTAATTGCCAGACGTGCTCACGTTTGTAGCCTTTGTTCATGACACTTTTGCTCTGTATATATATGTGTGTGTGTGTGTGTGTGTGTGTGTGTGTGTGTGTGTGTGTGTGTGTGTGTGTGTGTGTGTGTGTGTGTGTGTGTGTGTGCGTGTGTGTGTTTTGGTTTTGGAAAGACGATAAAAGAAGACACTACATTCCAAACAGTACTAGAATTCCATACACAATTGTACACTTGTATTCTACAATTATGTTCAGAAGCAAATTTATAGAAAAATATCTATTCCATAATTACTATTGAATTAAACTTAAATATGCTGCACCAGTTCAAGTCTTCCAAGACACTGCGACACTGACACATTAAATATGTATTCAAATAAAATGAATCGCATAAGAGATAACGCTGGCTTCTTTTTAACAAAGTTTCATTAAAATAAAGTATGCGCTAGAAACATGCAAAAGAACAAGAGGGGGGGAAAAAAGAAATCAGTTGCAGGAAATGAAGCGCAGGACTTGGCTACAGCGAAGGATCGTTATCTTTTGGGGGGGAGGAGGTGGAGAAAGGAGTGAGCTACTTGAAGAGAAATGAAGGGGAGAGAAGAGGATGAAGTCATAGCAGGGAAAATGGCTGATGAAAGAACAGACATTAGGATTGGCGATGAAAAGATAGAGGGATAGGTGAGGGGAATGGAAAATTGAGGGGAAGAAGGCAGAACCATACAGATGAGGCTGAGGTTCGGATCGATGTGTCTGTTTGTTATTCATGCTGATACTGCGCTTTTATTAAAAACTAGACCAATGAAGCTAGCCTAACCTTAATTTAAGCAGCTGAGAGCATTTAATTGGCCTGGGTTTCAGTGAAGAGTTGTAGTGTCCAAAGATGGCTTAGAATACTGCTTCAGAGGCTTTTATGCAGAAAAGAACGGTCCATCTGGAGGGAACGTTGTATCCTTGTAATTAGAAAAAACATACTTCAGCATAAAATGCATAAAAATTTCGTTGAATGTCTGCATCCACCTCTTTAAAAAACATATCAATCGAAATCTAATGAGGGCTGGATATACAGAAAATCTGAGAAAGACGAGAAATGGATGGGAGGAAGTGAGAAAGACCAAATGGGCCGCTAATAGAGAGACAGAGAGTGAGAAATGACTGGAGGAGAGATGAGGCAAAGGAGAGAGTGTTGATAGAAAATAGACAGAGAGGTGAGAAGAGGCGATGGGAATAAGAAGGAGGTGTCAAGCTTGTGTGTCTATATGTGTGTGGTGTGATTCAGTTCAACTGCACCCAGAGGCGTACACTGTCTATTTGGTCCGTTTTGATGTATGTCTTTACTGTCGCGTGTAAATACACCTTTTGATACTTACCTCCATGTGTGTGTGTTTGTGTGTGTGTGTGTGTGTGTGTGTGTGTGTGTGTGTGTGTGTGTGCAGAGCCGGACTTTGTGGGTTCAGCCCTGGTGAGGGAGAGCAGCGGCAGTAAAGACGGAGACGACGACAAGATCTACTTCTTCTTCAGTGAGCGAGCGTTGGAGCTGGACTGTGACACTGAGCTCACCGTGGCCAGAGTGGCCCGAGTGTGCAAGGTAATACACCAGCTGATAATCCAAAATGATCAGAACAGATTCAATTAGGAGTCTCGCAAAACTGCCTCCTTCACACTGCTGTATCTGTGGAAGTGTATTAATGACAAAACCTAATTCAAACAGTAATCAATCCGCAAGGGACTATTTAAGAACGCACAGGGACCTTTGTAAGCCCAAAACTAGTTTTGTCTACAAAACAGTTTCATGCATGCTTGGCTTGAAATCAGATGTTTCCTGTTTTCTCCAGCTGTTTTGGCAGCTGTTTCTGAAAACTTAATACTATGAGACAGCACTTGCTAACGGTTCTGGACTTACAGACTTTAACAGGCGATGCCCATATAAGGAGGTAACTGGTAGAGTTGTTTAACAGCTCCAGTATACGTTAAGTAAATATATATAGCTGTAAATCTGATAAATCACACTTAGAATTGTGTGACGTTACTTACAAAGCTAAGTGAACATAATGGCGTTGTTGTTTTTTTCAGTTCAGATCCAACATCACTTGCTCTGCTTTTAGATGAATTGTAATGCAAGTGATACAAACTGCCTAAACTAAGAGCACACAACGTTCTAGACAGCTGACACACAATTTTTTAAGAGGGCTCAAAAGATAAGCATTCAGATTTTGACATCTCTGAACTGCCATATGCCCATATGCGTCCATCTAATCATCAACTCCATCTACCTTGGGCAAAGTGGTGTGTTGAACATGATAGAAACGTGATACGTTCTTGTACACGTTCTATATCACGTGTAATGAGAAATATTTTCTTAAAGCTTTTATATTATTACCAGAATAAAGCACTAAGAAAAGGCTGCACAGATAAAATAGCTGTCCTGCGCTTTAATTTGTCCCACCCTGAATTTCAGCTAAACAACCATTTACCAACAATGTGTTTTCGTGAAGACAATTACATTGACATGGAGCTATTTGGTAATAAATGCTTTCATTTGCTTAATGAATTGTCTCATTAGGATAACTGATTAGGTCTGATATACCACAGTGATTATGGCCAGACATCAGAGGTTGCTTCTAGCTGTGAGGAGAGTCACTGGGTGTGACTTAAGAAAGCAGCTTCTTTTATTTTCGTATGGCTTTCGGGACCTTTCAGTCACGGCGGCAAAGGTTTACTGTCATGTCACAGCTACACGTGCGGACATATCTTCTCAGTAACCTTTCAACTGAGCAAAAGAGATTGTCAACATTCTGAGGAGACGTGTCTCATTAAGTGTACAATATATGCACTGTTTTATGGTAAGTGCCCTTTCATGTCTGCGCTGTGATGAACAATAAAGCTCTTTGAATTGAATTAGAAACAGATGCTCACACATGATGTGTACTAGAGCAATGAACAATTTAGCCCCTCTTGCTGATATTGCTGTAGCAGCCGCTGCACAGTGTCTGTAGCTTTCTGCTGTATTGTGAGCATTTGCAATTTTTTTTATTCCTTTTTACAGCTTCTGCAATCTCTGAGGATGATAGGAATGAGACATATGTGGCAGAAAGGCCTCTTTTGAGCCCACAGTATAAGGGGACAGCTCATCAATGCGCAATGGTTATTGTATAATTGAATATTATTATTATTGTTATCCTGCATTTCAATGGTACCCGGGAACATCCCAGGGTCTAAATGCTCCTTAAGAGGTTTTTCCAGCATGCCAACAGTTCAGTCAGCTCATTTGCATGGAACAGGTTTATTATTATGGAGCTACAGAATAGATACAGTGTAGGGGTGGAAGGATACACAAAATTCTTGGTTCGGTATATTCCTCCGTTTTGATGTCACGGTACGGTGCATTTTCGGTACAGCAGGAAAAGCAGAAATAATAATAATAAATACATGTTTTAAATGTAATAATTTTTATAAACAGTGGCTAATTAGCCCTAATTTGTACTGTAACAGTTAAGGCACTCAAATACTAGAATACGCCAATGTTGATAATGCTGATCAAAATGATGAGTTATTATTATGATGATTTATTATTGTTGTTGTAATCCTTTTAGTATTATTATTACTATTGATATCATTATTGTTTTTCTAAGGGAGCCCTAACCAAGACAGCAGCAATAAGATCTGACTTGTTGACATTGCAGCTTGTGCTCCTTAACCACCTTCCAGAAAGCCCGGCTGGAGTGCTCCCTCCCCGAGCGCCACGTCTCCTTCAACAACCTGAGGGCTGTCTTCACACTGCCAGGCCAGGACTGGAGGGGCACCACTTTCTACGGCATCTTCCACGCGCAGTGGTGAGTCAGAGCTGCCGCTGTCACAGACGTTTGATGGAGACTTTAGCTCAATTTAAGTGTCATCCTTGGATAAATGTGAGTTAATTACTACATGTGCCATCTGCTGTCAGGGTGAGACACTACATCACTCTGCCAACATATCAGTTATTCTGCTTTTTATTAAAATCGCAGGTCAGCCAGTCAGTCTCACATGATACTTCTAATTATGTACTTGTGTGATTAGGTATTTACTGTGTAATTGGGCTTTTAATATAATGGGCCTTCAACTGACAGTAATGTGAGTTATTTTGAGTGGATACAACTCAAGTGTGCTTGAGCATGTTTTAGTGATTTAATGTCACAGCGACGTAATGTTGTTTAAGATGATAGTGAACACATTTGCGAGACAGAATCTGATTTAATCAGGTCCTGTTCTACAAATATTCCATCCTGAATTTCAACAGACTAGAGATTGAATCATTGGTCAAATTGTTTACATCCCTTCACATACCTTCCAATTTGAGTAGTACGACCTCTTTTGTTTTGTCTTGGGAGCAGAAATGCATCATACCACTGGTTATCTTACTAACAGTAAATTACATCTTTGTGAGACTGAGCGGGGAAAACAGACTCTATTGATGTCCACTGTCCTCGGCTCTTGGTTTATAGCTTGATAATAAGTAGTGCTGGGTCAAATCAACTTTTCCGACTTGTTTCTTCTTAAGAGAAAACTTCAACACAAGTGTTAATTAAACAACAATCGGGTGATTGGTGTTGGCAATAGTAACTTAGTTTTGATAAGGAACTTTGGTGTTATTAGCGGAGTAAAGACTGGCATTTGTTGGACCGCTACATAACTGTAATGTGTTAATGAGTTACTTATCAACAAAGAAATAGGAGCGAGGGCAGGAGGTTCTCTTTGGGAGGAAAGTTGGAGACTTTCTCCGTCTCCGGGTAATACCCTTTGATATCGGTCTTTTGTGTTCCTCAATAAGATATCATATCGCAAAGCGCACCAGCTTTGAACTTCAAGCTTTGTTTCTTCACTCAGAGTTCCTACTGCAGCTGATAAAAGCCTAATCCTTTTTCTCTGTAACTCGCTGGGGATTCCTTAAAGTCCCCTGGCATTAAGATAATTGGACATTATGTAAATGATGACTCAAGAGTTCAAGCCATAATCTGACTGAATAGGCCAGCTTTTTAACGTACTAAGACATCAGTGCTGTCCTTTGGTTTAGATGTTCATCTTTTAAAATCCGTGGCACTGCTGCACATTAACAGTACTGTTTCAGACTGGAATAGCACTTTCCTTATGGGACAAATCTACAGTGTCAGTGGCTAATTCATATGCCTTTTTTATCAATATGTCAGTAACTCTGTTTCAGAGCTAAATAAAAACAGTGTCGTCCCAGCTGATGAGTATGGAAATCAAATATGTTTGTGACATGAGGAGTGCAAGTATGACTTAATGTGCCTGGGTCATGCGTAAATACCCAATTTCAGTCCCACTTTGGGTCTAAAATTGTAAAAAAAAAAAAAAAAAAAAGATCCTACACCCCTTGCCTCACCATTAAATTAAATGCATAACCTGAGTCGTGGCACCAACTGATTGATTTTAGTGGCCTGTCAAGTAAATGAATTACATGTACATCAATTTGTACATCACTTTGCTTCGCCACAGAAAAGTGGAGATGTGTCAACAATCTTATCATTTCAGCTCCCTCAATAAGTGACAGTATAGTATAGCAATATGTATACAATATACAATATTGCTGCTGTGTGTTATATATTTACAGTGCTATGTTTTTCCATATTCCGTTCTGTGTGGTACAGCTCACATTCGTGCGTGTTTGCCTGACTCTACTTGTGCTGCATCCAAAATCTGTTTGCTACTGAAAAGACACGTTTTCCACAAGTGTATGACAGGCAATCCGTCTCTCAGTTTGTACCGCCACACACCGCTAATTCCCCGCCTTGTCGCCATGTTTCAGGGGTGACGTGGACGTGTCGGCGGTTTGCCAGTACCAGATCAGTGATGTGAAGAAGGTGTTTGAAGGATCCTACAAAGAGTACAGGGAGGCATCTCAAAGATGGGGGCGCTACACCGGTGCTGTCCCTGTTCCACGACCTGGATCGGTAAGAAACTGGGAGTTTGATTCTAGCACATATGACATGTGATGTTTGGGGAAGTTTTACAGCCAACTTTAGGAAGTAAGAGTATTATTCTAAAATGAAAGGGGTTTTTTGCGCCGTTTTTTTTCTTTTTTTTTTCTTGTTAACTACTGCACCACAGAAGGAGACATAAGTGGGCAGAGGAGGGATAATGAAATGGGGAGGGAGGGAAGTATAAATGGGTGGCGCGGGGTACTGTAGCAATGAAAGTGGAAAAGAGCAAAAGCTGGCACGACACGAAAAGCTAAGAAGGTAATGATCCAGGACGAAACGAAAGGAAGCGGAGGAAGGGATGTGATGGAAGGCGGATTTGAAAAGGAGAGTGACATAAAGATGGAGAAGAGGAGAGAAAGGGAAAGGGGGAGGGAGTCATCTCAAAGCCAGTAAGCCATGCCAACCTGTGCCAGCTGCAGCTAAGAAGTTCCCTCACCTCTTTCTCCTTCTTGGCCCTCTCCCTCTTCCCTTCGTCCTTTCCTCCATTCCTTTCCTCCCTCCATTTCCCTCCCCCGTCTCTCTGTCCTCTGTCTGTGCCGCAGTGTATAACTAACTCAGACAGGGAGAACGGCTACAACAGCTCTCTGCAGCTGCCTGACGCCACGCTCAACTTTGCCAAGAAGCACCCGCTGACGGAGGACAAAGCTCTGGCTCGCCCCCTGCTGCTCACCAAGGGTGTCAACTTCACGAGGCTGGCGGTGGATCGGGTTAGCGCCCTGGACCAGCGGGCATACAACATGCTGTTCATCGGCACAGGTACAAACCACATGAGGGTATAATAGGCTATGTAGTAACAATGATAGGCTGTGTAACATTTCCGCATTAAAATGTCTAAAAAACAACTAGACTAGGCTTGTCACAAATGTTTGTTCAAACCCAGAGAAATCTGTAATTGTATTCAAGGTAACGGTGCGTTTCATTTGTTCGCCTGTCTTTGGCGTCGTGTCCCCTTTACACCCTGTGGTTGCTCTAACTACCGGGGAAATGCGGGAAACACCAGGTGATACGTCAGAGAGTGAGGAAGGAAGTTGGCGAGCCACTCTATTCTTTAATATTGTTTGCCATGCTTACTCGTGATGGAGCATGTTCACATGACATTAGCTGGTGTTATTTGCGGCTATTTCTTTAGAAGGAAATTATATATTTGTCAAATGTGACATGAATAAAACGTATTAAATCACTCCGTCCGTGAGCATGACCTCTGTCTGAGTCACTTCAGATAGATTGACATCGACAGCGGTGGTTGTTTCACAAGGAAAACTACAGCACACATGATCCCACGATACTTCACGACGTCAGCAAAGTCCGTCTTTCTTTTTTGTTTTGACCCCATGGCAGCAGCAATTACACTATGTGCGTTTTACGCTTTAAGATATTTTTACCTGGTTATAATGTTAGTACTTAAAGTGAGCACACTTAAATTTCCTTCTGAGAGGTAAGGCTTTTTTAAACATACATATCAACTTTTTTGGACAAAATAACAATAGCCTCAATGCAGGCCAAGAGAACACCAGACTCACCAGCTTTAGAATTTTTTTTTAATCGTCACCTTTTTGATACAGTATACATACATAAATTCAAGTTAAGCTTAAAACTAGCATTTTTTTGCTGGGTTGTTGTGTTGGTTTACATGATACAGTATATGGTGTTCCTGTTACTTTGCCCACCTCCTGTAGCAAGGTGCACTCTCAATCTGGCAGTGAAACTTCAGAGTAGGTACACAGTCTTTGCTTATATTCCCCTAACTATAGGTGAGTGTGTGTTGATGTCTGTGTGTGCGTGTGCGTGTGCGTGTGCGTGTGCGTGTGCGTGTGTGTGTGTGTGTGTGTTGGGGGAAGTTGCACACAGTATTTGTTGAAGAGATGAAAGTTTACAGGCCATGGCAGCAGACAGGGACAGGTACTGGCATTAGGTATGGTGGGACAAAACAACGTGCCATCTGGCCAGACTTCAGCTGGGTTTCAATTAAGGACTTGATTTGCATGCTGAGACCCATATTAATGCATCAAAGGAAACATCTACGTATGCGCGACTTAATTAATATCTCCAGTCGTAGCCATCCGGCCCATATGCAGGTGTCCTGTTTTGGCACGGATCCGGAATCAGCCGGCCCTCCCGGAGCCTTAATCCTTAATAACGCAGATCCAACAGTGGATTCCAGGGAATGTGAATTTGAATGCAGCCCATCTCATGAATGGAGAGCGACTCAACCACTTACCATTCAGATCACTGCAGCGACAGAGCGACTGTGGAAACTGACAGTGCGACAACAGCGGATTCAGGGCTTCTCTGCTGGCAAGCAGGGAGGCCAACCCGGACACGCACAAACCAACACACACATGGGCGCGCACACACGTCACACGCACGTGGGTAACACACTCACAAATTGATACACACAAACGCACAGAGATGCACACACGCTCGCACTTCCTCAGCCAAGTGCAGTCATCCCCGCTTGTCGTGCTTCACAGCACAAACTCAACAGGGCCCTTGGCAGACGTGCGCTCATAGTGCCAATTGGGCTGCGGGCTTGATTAGCTATTAGCTGCAGCATAGCGACAGCTGATGTGAAAAGAGAGAAAGAGGGAGCACTTGTCGAGACTGGTTTTTTTTTTTCTCCGAAAAACAGACTACAGGATTGAGGGATTAGCCGACACTGGTCCCTGACGCCGCGAGAGGCTGAGTGTGATGATATGCTGCTTGCTATGTCTGTGTGTGTGTGTGTGTGTGTGTGTGTGTGTGTGTGTGTGTGTGTGTGTGTGTGTGTGTGTGTGTGTGTGGGTGGGTGTGGGTGGGTGTGTGTGTGTGTGTGTGTGTGTGTGGGTGGGTGGGTGGGTGGGTGTGTGTGGGTGGGTGGGTGGGTGGGTGTGTGTGTATTTCCCTCAAACCTCCCGTTGGGTACCGAGTTAGCTTTTCATATTATCTGTGACAGTCTCTTAATCGAGAGGGCCACACAAAAAAGTACGTGTCAGCACGTAACATTATTCCATCCGTGGATACACACACACATCAAGGTCACCCCACCAGCTGTGCCTGAAACGCTTTTCATCACAGGGGATCTCAACTTGTTCACAATGCCGTACATGAAAGGAGGAGCACAGGATCTCCTCCTCCTCCTCCGGCATCAGCTCCCCAAACGGCACATAAAAAAGTCGGCAAATGTCTCTGATGATATTACCTTTACCCAAGCTCTTAAAAGGCCAGGAACAGCATCTTGACTCTTTAAAACTCACCTTTAGATCGTTTCCTTGCTGAGCAGGAGAAGTCATTTTCTTTTTCTGTCTTTCTCAGTTGCAGAGTTGCATGACATTCTAGTTCAGCTGGCGTTAAAGTTGAAGTTGATGAAAGTTGCAGACAACTTGATGACACTGTATTTCTGTGTGCATTTGATTTCTTGCAAGTGACCGCAAGCGTACTTTTTCTGTGGAGAGTTCTTGTCTTTTATAGATTTTTTTCAGAGCTGACATTTTTGCATCAATATTCAAATCAACTGTTTGGGCATCAAATAAGTGTGTTTGTGGATTATAATATCCCATCATTCATATTTTAATGAACTTCTATGCAATCACAGGTGCATGTTTGTGGATATCATTAATATTTAGGTAAAATACTGTGCAGTCACAGCAGGTGTTTGTTTGCAGATACTTAATATTTAAATTCATTGGTATGCAGTCACAGCTGTACAGGCAAATTGATTAAATCATATTTTCATTATTCAAATGAACTGGTGTGCAGTCACAGCTGTGTGCATCCAAATATTTCTTAATATCATATTAACGCTATTCAAATTAGCTGTTCTACGGTCAACGGTGTTTATCTTTTGGGTGGTCTATTTCATATCGGGACTCAGCCGAGTCGGTTTGAAGATGTGTTTTTATTCATGCCGTGAAAACATTTGCCCTTAAAAAATAAAGAAAATCTAGTGTACTAAAGTGAACTTGAAATGAAAGTTTGACTGAACAGTGGTGAAGTGAGCTGACTCCGCCTTCCTCTTTCTCTCCTGTGTGCTGCAGCGGAGGGCTGGCTGCAAAGGGTGGTGATCCTGGGCTCCGAGGCCCACGTGATAGAGGAGATCCAGCTGTTTGAGACGGCACAGCCAGTGGACAGCCTGACCATCTCCCACTCCAAGGTAAGGACAAGAGAAAAGCATGGCTCCCTGTTATTCACAGCATTTGTTATTCAAAGGGGAATTGCTGCAGTTCTACACATGCAGACTTTTTTTCACCATTCATAGGGAACAAAAAACTGTGGTGTCCTTGTGGCTCTGGAAGAGCTTTGTCAAGTCTGAGAAAATATCCACTGATGATGTCACCTGGGTTAGCTTGAATTATGCAGGTTTTAATGGAAAGGCTGCGTCAGAAACTGAAAATGTGGGTGTTTACCTCACAGGCAGGGGTTTAACAAAAAGATGCATGTAGCGTTTTTGGAGCTTGACCCAAACGATAAATAAAACGTCAGTATATCTCAACCTCTGTTTCATCAACTGTCACCATCTCCCGAGGTTGGAGAATATTTATAGCACTGCCCCACTCAATGGCGTCATCATCCTTTTCTTTCATCTTTCTCTACTATCGCTATCTGATAAAGTTAAAATGCCCCAAAGAATAAATGAAAAATATGGCAGTCACAGTGAGGGGCGAGACGTGAAACTCATGTGAACTTCAGGAGGGCATTCACAGTGTTGCAGTTGGTTTTACACTTGAAATTCTACAAATAAAGTGCAAAAAGGGAGCTTGAGAGAGAAGTCTAAATCTGGCTTACTTTCTCACCCCCAACAACTGTGGCTAAGTGGAAGAGCGGGGTCGTTCTTCGATTAAAGTATCGCCGGTTCGATCCCTGGCTCCGCTAGTCCACGTCGATGTGTCCTTGGTCAAGAAACTTAACCCCAATTTGGCCCCGCAGGCTGTTCCTGCAGTGTAAGAATGGTTAGGCAGGTGGCACTTTGCACCGTCGCCCCACCCGTCAGTGGGTGAATGGTGACAAGTAGCGTGAAAGCGCTTTGAGTGGTCGGAAGACGAGAAAAGTGCGATACAAGTACCGCCCATTTACATCAAACCACTCACAGCGTAAAGTGGGCTTAGTTGACGAGTCTGTTTCGGAAAAATAATGAAACAGTCCAATCCAGCCCTCAAATTCTGATGTCAGCAGATTGTGGGCAAAGGGGTCTAAGTCACTGCAGGATCCCTTTAATATACATCACTTCCATTTAGTCAAGCAAATTGAGACTTGTACTTTCAAGTCAAAAAGGAACGACTCAAAATGCATTAAGTCTTGTGTTGGCATATCACTTGATTCATCTCTGTCTGGCTCCATTTATCTTAAGAACATGTGAACAGACCAGATTCCATTCATCAAATTGAGGCAAGAGGGATTCTAATAGAAATAGAAGAAAGCAGCTCTTCTTTTTTTCTTTTGAGCTTTCAGCTGCTCGTACTCATATGTGCACGGTATCGCCATGGACTCCTAGATGCATTGTTTTCTGTCTTTTGGCGAGATAAGAACTCTTAATGGTCTCTCAGAGGGGAAGGTTACTCAAGTTTGTTGGCACAACTAGCTTGGTTCTGTACTTCCCCCGATTATATCCCTCGAAAGTATAGTTTTGGGGGTTCATCAGCTTGCTCTGCTGTTGCATCACTTTTTCATTGGTATTCAATGATAACAGTGTGACTTTATCTTCTGCCGTCCTGTTAATACCTGTTTTTGCCAGACACTTACAATCATAGATCGACTGACAGGCAGTCAGCCTGGTGCCACTGGCCTGCTGCCACTCAGCAGATGTTTTTATTAACACTGCCCTTTTTCAGATCAAGTGTCGCCTCATGAATCCCAAACCCTCTTCACAATAACAGTAATTACAATCCTTTACCTCAGTGTGGATTTGAACCTCTGCCCCTGTTGCTTTCTCAGTCCCGGTCCTGTCAACCGAGCGGGTGTGTTGACGCCGGCCGTGTCCCCGTGGTTCTACAATGACATGTCCGCCGATCGATGCAGTTTTGACGGGGCGTTCCCTGCCCTAAAGCCCACTGCTTATCTCATTAACGCTGGCTTAGCCGCGACCAGACTTTTTATAACAGCTTTCACAAAAGGAGTGCGATCCAGATTGGATTTGAAGAGGGTCAGGCGGGTGAATGTTATTGTAATTGAGAGTGATTATCCCATTATCTCCTATAACTTCTAACTGAGTCACTCTCCCTCCCTCTCTCTCTCTCTCTGTCTCTCTGTTTATCTTTCTCCTTGTTTTTCATCTCTCTCTGGTTTCCGTCTCTGGGTGATGGCTGGATCTGTTCTTTGTCTTCCTCTTCTTCTTCTTCTCTCTCTGTTTGTCTGTAGAAGTACTTGTACATCGGCTCTCGTTCGGAGGTGCTCCAGCTGCCCTTGGCCAACTGCAGCCGCTATCAGTCTCAGCCAGACTGTCTGCTCGCCCGGGACCCCTACTGCGCTTGGGACAGCGAGGGTCGGGCCTGCGTCCGTATCGACCTCCACCGCGGGTAAGACGAGTACCTATGTGCACCCATGCATTCATACTATGAACTAAACATGCTTAATACGAAAGGCTTGTTATTGATATTTTTAAGTAGCCTTCCGGTAGCCTTCCAAAAGCGGAAAAGCCCCTGAAACAATATTTATATATTATGTGACCCTTAACTCTGTAGTGAAACCATACTAAACAAAGTATATTAGCTAGACATAAGCAGCTCTTAACAGAAGAGGGAAGCATCTTTAACTGCAGTTTTTGCAGACTTTCCCCCTGAAACTGTTGCGTAAAATCCTCCCACTTTACATGCTGTGATGTCCCTTGTGGGGAAACTACATTAACGAGCTGTGATCAGAGCTGGATAACATTCACCATGTTGTAATAAAAGGCTTGTATACTGTATTTGTCTATTTAAGAACATTTGCAGCTATTTTGTAGCTAAATTATTATCCAAGTGTTTGTTTTTATGTGTTTTCTATCGATTCTGGTTATTTTGAGTATTATTATTATTACACAGTTGGTGTAATAACAATACTTGGTGTGACCATTATTAATCTTCCACTCTTCTTTTTGCCCTTTCCCCTCCAGGTCCACCTCCTCCCTGTCACAGGACCTGATGCTGGAAAGGTTCAACCGGGGAAAAGCCAAGTTTGATAAGCCCGTCTCCATCCCGAGCCCTGGTGAGTAAGGGGCCACACCTCAGTAGTGGCCCCTTGTGGGAATTGACTGTCAGTGCAGGACAAGTAAAGAGAATAGACTTGGACTGAGTGAATACATTTGGATTGAGCTGAATACATTGAATTAAGCAGAAGATAGCTGGCTAGTGTAGAATATGAATTGGAATTATTATGGCTGACACCTAGCCACCTCTCCTTTCTACTCGTTCCTGCACCCCCTCCTCAAACTCTCCTCTTCTTCCTCTGCAGAGCACTCCCGTCTGAGGAACGTTACAGTGGTAGTGGGGTCTGACATGGTGCTGCCTTGCCAGCTGGTCTCCAACCTGGCTCAGCCCTGCTGGGTCCTCAACGAACGTGAGCTCCAGCTGAGTGACCCCGAGGCTGGAGGGCCACGCTTCGACCGGACTCTCAAAGCCCTCGTCGTCCCCGAAGCGGGCCAGATGCAAGCGGGCCGCTATATCTGCTACTCTGAGGAGCAGGGGGTCAAGTTTCAGACAGAGCGTTACCAGGTGGCCGTCGTAGCCAGCGCTCCGGTCTTCATGGAGGCTCGTGCTCCAGACAGCAGCATGGGGCTCTTCTGGGTGCTGGTCATCACCCTCGGAGCGGCGTGCCTGCTGCTCTTTGTAGCGGCTCTTTACCTGCGCAGGAGGCTGAAGCTGGCACTGGGAAAGGGAGCTGACATGAAGCCGCTCGAAAGCACCCTGGTCTACCCCATCACCCTGCCCAAGGAGCCACCCACCTTCGTGCCCAGCAAGATGCCCACTGACGATGACCGCTTCTGGGAGACAGGCGCCAACTACTACTACTCAGACGGCTCGCTGAAGATCGTTCCCGGTCACGCCCTGGGGCCCAGCAGCGTTAGCAGCACGGCGTCACCCAGCACCATTCCCGGCCAGCCCATCCACTCCCCCAGCCGTCTCAGCCTCACCAACATTCGAGGCTCAGGTAGCAATGGCTACATCCGCCTCAACCTGAGCACAGCAGGGGAGGAGAGGGCTAGCGGGGCTGGCGCTGGAGGCGGCGGGCTGGGAGCCCTGGGCATGAGCGGGAACGACTACTCCAGCCCCTTCAAGGAAGAGCTGAGACGCACTCTGCAGCAGAGAAGTGTGCTGCCTGACGCGAACCCCGAGGAGTCGTCCGTCTAGGCCTGTCCTCCTCCGTCTCCATTCCCTGAGTTGGAAAAACAAAACAACCAACCTACCTCCCTCCTTTTGAGGATGCCTGCTCTCTCTCTCTCTCTCTCTCTCTCTCTCTCTTTCAGTGACACGCTGTCAATTCCCCATGCTCTCTCTCTCTCTCTCTCTCTCTCTCGCTCTGCCAATGCCTGTTTGGCTCACTGTTGACATTTATAGCACACAGCATGTTAAATATAAACACTCATACACTGTGTTCGCCAACATGCACTCCTATAATTATTATGTTCTGGGCAACATACAGTCATGGTTGTGGCTTTTTTCTGCTTCCACTGTGCAAACGCCACTTGTGTAAATTTTGTATTTAAAAAGGCTGAACGCAGAGGAGAACACCTCAAGCATTGAAATCAAACAAATGGCGTTACATGTTTTCTGAAGGGCAAATTTTCTTTTCTGTTGAGTGGACCAATAGGGTTTTAGCCCTTGTGCTGAACCCAGTTGACGAATGGCAAGTGCAACTGACTGGAAACATTGAACTGATGCTCTGTCCTTCTATTCCTTTGAGACTTTTTCAGCTTACTGCACTTAAAAACTGGAAGCGTGTCTTCCCTTTTTGTATTTGTGAGCCAAGAGTGCGAGAGCGGTATAAAAAGACTAATTAATCTCGAAGCAAGACGACAATCATGTCCCCGTAGCAGGAGCTCTGCGAGGGACAGAGAGAAGACGAGAGAGAGCAAGAGACAAAGAGAGGAAATTAAATGGAAAATGAAGTGAATTGGAGTGAAAGATGCAAGGGGGGTTTTGAATGAAGGACAATCTCTCAAGACTTTCTCTGCTCAATTTAAATCCCCCCACCCCCATGTTGTATTTAGCCCCGGAGAAAGTCCTTGATCCCTTTCCACTTTCATTTGTTGTGATGGTTGGTTTGAATTAAGACATTTCTTGTTGTTCTTTTTCCAAATCTTACCGACTACAGCAGTGTTCAAACGGTTATCAAGTGACTAATGGCTCCACTCTGTGAGTGACGATGTGAGGGCTTACATTCCTCGCTCAGGCCTGCACGGTGACCTTCAAACGCACCTTCAAGTCCAATATACTACAAGTGCACTCCAAACGACATTCATCAGAGTCAAAGTGTGCAACAGATATGCGTTTTTTGGCTGAGCCCTTTTGGATGTTTGTTCATCACTGTAGAAAGAAACGGCTATTTGCATTCAGCTCTTAGCAGCGGAACAATAACTGCACACTCAATTCCAAATTGAAGCTGACATGAAGACATTAGGCAAGGAGAATGTAGTTGAACCGTCACTGTTGCGACCGCTGTGGATGTCTCAATAAGTGCTTTATATTGTATGTGTATGGTGAGGGTGGTGACTTGCACTGCCAAGAAGGAAACAACCCCTCCTACACACACCGACACACTCACAGTCCTCTGAATGACAACCATCCTGGACGACAGTGTGTTTGTGACGTACCCTTAAAACCCATGAACCCCCCCCTCCCTCTTACCGATGCCCAGAGACTGACCCGGGGCTACTGTGGACTTATACAGAGGAAGAGCACTGTAAAACACACCAACACAAAAAGAACACACATACACAGTGTTGATGGACGAAAGGACAGACAGACTGATTGCCGCCATGCCGACAAACTGCTGGCTCCAGGCGGGAGACGGCCGTGAACCAGTGAAGAGGTATTGTTCCACTTAATTAAATTTATGCAAACAACGATTTCCAATTTACCTTTTTGGCTGCTCAGTGTAGTGTTTCAAGTTGCTTAACTTATCACTGAAAGGAATAGGCAACATTTTGTTTCCTTGTTGAGAATTAGATCAGAAGGTCGATACCACTCTTCTATCTGTCCGTTAAAAATAAAGCTACAACCATGAGACGGTTAGCTAAACTAGCATAAAAAACTGAAAGCAGGGGAAAACCTGGCTCTTTCCAAAGGTTTAAAAAAGGCTCACTAAATAACACATCTTGTGTGTTTAATCTGTACTGAACTGAAGTGTAGAAACAAAGTTGCTAACCTCACAAAGTCACTGCTCCTGGCCAAAGAATTGTCTTTGTAACCCCCAAACTGCTATTTATTGTTTTACACTAAACAAAGGAGTTATGTGTTAACTAGTGAGCTTTAGAGATGTTGGCAGGGTTTCTTTCCCACTCAACGGAGCCAGGCTAGCTGTTTCCCCTAGTTGTCAGTCATTGTGCTAAGCTAAGCTAACTGGCTCCAGCTCCAGATTTATCTGTCAGGCTTGTGAGTGGTATTAATCTTCTCATCTGACTCTCTGCAAGAACGCAAATGTGTGCAGTTCCCTAAAATGTCAATCTTCAATTTAAATGATGAGACAATACAGATTATCTTGAAGAGACTAGCATTATCCACAGTTAGAAGACTGATCTTATTATAATCATACAAAGTGGTATTATTACAGCATATTGCCTATAGACTAAAACAATCAAACACCAAAGCTACCTACCTCGGGTGACCAGGTGTCCCGCATTTTTATCCCTTGTCCCACCTTCCACATATTGAGACAATGTCCCGCATTTTGATTGGCTCTAGTTTTCAAAAGTTAAACCACTGCAGGACAAGTGCCCTTCTAAAATCTAGCTTTTATCCAATGGCAGTGAAGAAATCAGGAAAGGCTGTCTTTGCAAGGCTGCATTTGATGTCAATCAAACTGCGCACACGTGGGTCAGGTGTAGGTTAGCCTGTCACCACAAAGTCAGATTTAAACTTTTACCTTCCTTGCATGCCCACTGTATTTAATTAATGTGGGATTTGGGAAAGTTGCATTCAAATAAAATACATTTGTTAAGTCCTTCACATGCACTGAAGGCCTAACCTGTAACCTCTGCATTGTCATTTGTGTGCTACTGAATCAACCAGAGGAGATATTACCAGCTAAGAATTTTTAAGTTAGACATTATATAAAAATGTTCGACTACCTCTCAGCATTGTTAACGTGTCCAACATTGTCCAACACAAACACAGTCTTTGTCCCACATTTGGTTTGTTGGGGCCCCTATAACTGTTTCAAATCAGAATGTATTTGTTAAGTTCAATGCAGTATCCCAATGCTAATGTAGTTTGCATTGGGTAGAAGGTTTAGTAGCAAGTACAGCCCCACAGAGATGCTAGCATGTAGACTCCACTTGTTACATCATAGGTTCTGCACTATTTGACCAGTCTCCTTCTAATCATAAGCTGTCCTTGTGCAAACTTTTATTAAAGTCTTGAGGGGATAGGTGCATCCGAAACTTTCATATCAAATGATAAGAAAAGGACCTGCACTGCCTGAAGCCTGCGACTACAAGATTTCATAAAGGAGAAAAACGTTTTAATCTGACAAGGATCAAAATAAGTTGACCTTAGGAAGAACTTTGTCAGCCTGAAATGTCTGTTTAATAACCTGTTCTGCTTGCAAGATTCAGACAGTATATGGGACCATTTTCTTCCAATCTTCTACTCATAACTAGAAGATAACCAAATATTGTATTAGTTGCTGCAAATTCTCATATACCTTCATATATTGTTTTCTAGTCACCTACTCAGGGGGGGTATAATGAGGTGTTAGTATGAAGTATCAGAATAAATTATTCACTGCACCAACTGCCCAGAATGTGATTTGTTCCACGGTGATGAAAAAAAAATAACCTACTTTCTGATCCAATTTCAAGGAAACTTTAAAATACAGCGAACACCGTGCGCATATGTTTGCTGTTACTAAAATAACATAATTTTGTCCTCTTTCTGTGCTTTGTCCATTAGGGGTGGCTTTTGTTTTTGGGACGTGTCTGTCGGGACCAGAGGAGCACAGCAAGAAGGAAGGGGATGACAAAAATACCTTGTTTTGCCCCCACTGTGTACAGAGCGCTGAGAGAGATGTAGAATATCAAAAATGATCCCACGGTTGAAGAGGTACTCAGCCTTCAGCACTCCATTTTAACGTTGCATGATCCTCTGCAAGTGGACTGCACATCTTTGATATGATCATCCTTGTACAAGTGCATCATTTTGATCGGCCATTTTTGGACTTTTACAGACACTAATATTGTGGAACTACAATGCTCTCTTTGAAAAAAATATGTATATGTCTGATTTTATGGTTCAAGGGTTGTACAGGAATTCATGGCTGCATTTTAACGTGTTTACTTTTTCTGTGCCTCTTCACCTTTTGGATAAGCCAAAGTAGACTGCAGTTGCTTTTGTTCTTGTTGAAATACTTCAATTAATTTTATTTGATTTCAGATCGATATTTAAGTCTCAGCAGTCCGTCCACTTTGCTACACTGAGCTGATGTCTGCAACCTCTCTGCATATTATCGCTGCAGCTAAATTTTCCCTCAAGCAAAATGTCTTGAGGCTGATGGACTTCCTGTTTTCTTCCTGTTTATGTCAGTAGTGATCTGCTGGACCCAATTCTTTATCCCCTCACTTTATGAGAGGCTGAGTAATGTACCAAAACTGTAACCATTATTTAATTTGTCAGCTCCTAAAAACCAAATATGTATCTGTTGATTCAAAGCAGATCAGTGATAGAATGTGCCCACTTTATATTATTACATCCCCTGAAGCATTTAGCTAAAACATGTTAGCTCTATACACTGGTACTTGGTTATGTCTTATAAAATATTTCCCTTTTACAATCAGGCATTTTATTTAATATAACATGTTGCAAAGAACTAAAAGATAAAGGAATACAGGTCTCAAGCTTGAAAAAAAATGCATGTGTAATGTACTTTATGTGCATTTCTTCAGTTCTTACGCATTTGTTTGCTCATAATATTTTCTCTCACACAGGGCTTTAAGTTCTACTGTTTCTCACATTATTATTTGTATTATTCTATTATCATCCTGATTTTATTTTGCCCCATTTTTGCTTGTCGGTTATTGATCTTTTATGTTTGTTTTTAAAATATGTTAAGTAACTTATTTCACTTGTACAAACGTGTTGATATTTATTATCATTGTACATATGTCCTTATTTTTTATATGTGTATATATACACAAATAAAAATAGAGATATACTCGAGGTGTGGGATTTTATTTTGTAAAGAGGAAGTACACCAATTTTACACAAAAAGGTCAGTTTACTAGTCATAGAAAGTACTTCTTATCCTGTGAAAACAGTAGTAAAATGTTTTTGGTGGCACTGGAAAAGTTTTTTCTAGTCTGAGAAAATGACCCTTATGATGTCATAGGGATGTGATCGGAGTTATATTGGCCTGAGCTTGGAGACAAGGAGTCAAGGATCATTATTGTCATTATGCAACACAGTGATGCACGTTTGTAACACAACAAACACATGACAAATAAAACAAAACAAAAACAGTAGTACATTCCTGTAGTGCAGCAGCAATAAAAACTATTCTCCGGGCAGATAATATGGCTGACATCTTCACATTAAAAATGCAACACGAGGAAAACATTTCCCATCATCTTTGACTGAGCACCAAGCTTCATGATGTAAACACAGAGTCCGCCTCCTCTCATCCCACCGGAGTCCTGCACTCTGTCTTCCAGGATGGACGATGGAGCCAGGTCTCTGTGAAGATGTTGGCTCAAAAGTCATCGACCTCCCTCTGCTGGGTTCGCCTGAAGTCTTATTTCATCCATCTTATTTTTCTGCATTGTGCATCAGACAACCAGCTGTAGGCTGGGTAGTGGAGTAGCTTTAGGTCCTAGCTGGGTTAGCTTAGCTTCCATCTCGGCTCTCTTATAATAGGAGGTTCCATTAAATACTGGAGGCACACGGTTGGTCCAACAGAAATAAGCTATTGGGATGCATTATGGGGACTTCTGAGTCCCCAAATTGTATGGAAGAGCAACACTGAATCACTAAAGTACTCCTTCAACATACACGACATGTAGGTAAATACTGGACAGTGTTTAAATATTTCAAACCAATGATTCTCAACCACAGTATTTTGGTTGGGACCAAAAATATGTCCATCCACATATTTGTTTTAAAAAGGAAAATAAACCCACAAATTACAAACTGGTGTGAGACTGATCTTTATTTATTGTCATGATAACTGACAATAGGCGGACTCTATGAGACACAAGAGAGCGGATAAGTGAAATGAATTGCTGTAAGTGCTGGGTTCTGGGTGCTTCTGCCACTCACAGCGGTGGCAGTAAAATACTACAAAGAACAGATAACAAGCCTTAACATCTACAATTCCACACAATTCCTATGTCTTATATTATAGAATATTGTAATAATATCCACTTTTAGGATGATGACTGTTAATTGACATCAAACCTGAAATCACCTCAAACCAACACATTTGAAACAAGGTGAGTGGTGTTAATGGATACTTGAGCTTATTACCCCTAACATGAAGACCCTGTAGAATCATTTGAAATATAATTACTGTAATAAAATGAAGACATTGACGCATACAAAAAAAATACCTTAGAAAGTTTTAAAAGCCTATGCAGAAACATCATAACTCACACCCCAACAATTAAGGATTAGGGGATGATTAGCCACACTTTGGGACTTCATCATTGTGTTGGTAATTCTATTTTCTCAAAATAAGACTTGTCATTTTGGACAGGAACTAGTACACACTGCGGTTTATTTAACCTGTGACTGTCTAGACTTGTTTCATTTGCCCAGCCTGTGCTGCACAGAAAACAACAGCAGTCAAGCTTCCATCGACTTGCACAGCCTTGCCTGGTGTCAACAGAAGAAGCCACATGCTTCATGTGGTCGACAGTCCCAGCTGTGGAAAGAGGCTCACAGTTGCATCTGATCTCAGTGTACTCAGCTGTGCCACAGATTTCTAAACCTCACAAAAGAAAGAACTCTTTTTGTTTATGACTGGTGTGTGTGGGCATGCTTTACAAAGCTGTTCAAAGTTCACGCACCTGTTTGGGCTTCTTGATTTTTTAGTTTGTTGTAAAATATGTCAAACTATTGTGAACCACGTGAAAATATGGTCATTTATGGCTGAATACATGATCATCATTATATTTTTGATTTTCTTAAAATGTCATTCATTTTGGACTATGTTTTTAGCTTAGACACTTGTTTTATTCACCACAACTTCACCATAAAAAAAAATAAAGAGAATAGCAAGTGAATGGACCCAAAGGCTAGTATGTTTCACTGCTCGGATTGCTCAAAACCCACAGCTCTATTATTTCTGTTAAAAGGAATAACAGCATGTCATGACCTCCAGAAAACTCAGATAGCTACCTGTCTGGCTGACTGATTGAGGGACTTTTAACTTTGAACAACAGGTCAGCTATGAACCAACAGACTGGAAAAAGGATGCAGTGAGCTCCAGCTGTTTGGTTCTAAGACAGCAAACGTGCAGATGGGGACCTGCAGTTAAGGGAGCAAGATCCAGTCCAGCTGGATCACTTTATCTATCTATCTATCTATCTATCTATCTATACATATATATATGTATATATATATATATATATATATATATATATATATATATATGTATATATATATATACATTTAACTATCTATCTATCTATCTATCTATCTATCTATCTATATATATAAATAAATATATATATATATATATATATATATATATATATACATACATACATTTAACTATATATCTATCTATCTATTTATCTATCTATCTATCTATCTATCTATCTATCTATCCCGCTTTGACTTTTCGATGTCACGTGGTATCTTATGTGGCATTTCTATTGGCCAGTTCATATTAAACGAGTTCCGCTCTCTTTCAACCCTGAAAAATACAGAAGTTAGTTCCTCCGAACGATACCGTTTCTAACTTTGTCTCCACATTTTTTTTAACAATACGTGTCATTGTTATTCACAATTTACATTTTTAAACAAGACCAAATAATATACAGCGTGTTTTGAAGTCGCATAAGTGTTTGTTTAGAAACGTTGATGACTTTTGAGCGGAGGGATACACACGTTGCCGCTAGCTGCGGCATGGAGCGGAATTTGAATCTCTCCTTCTAACGTTTGTGTTTTATAGGAACATGTATTAAGATGCAATAGTCCATACATGTGTTATTATATATATTTAAACAGAAAACACCACTTTTATTGACTTTAAATCTACGAGGTAAGCGGTTCACTTGCTGTCATTCAACTATCTCAAACACTAACGATGCTGTTGCTGCTGTTAGCAACGTGTGAAGAGAAGCACATGAACGTTAGCTTGAAACAATTTGCTTTATTGTTATATTTCCCGTGATAACAAAGTGGCAGGAGTCTACAGTAAAGTCAGTTGTTACACTGTTGTTAAACCGTACAGTTCAGTTCATTATTTTATTATGAAGCACATGAGGAAAGTTGAAGCTAACCTAGCTAGCTAGCTGTAACTAAGCTAACTTACTACTGTTATGCTTTTA
This sequence comes from Ophiodon elongatus, assembly GCA_016806645.1. Taxonomy (NCBI): domain Eukaryota; kingdom Metazoa; phylum Chordata; class Actinopteri; order Perciformes; family Hexagrammidae; genus Ophiodon; species Ophiodon elongatus. The sequence goes on from JACSYO010001694.1 coordinate 2,163,787, forward strand.
TTGAGCTAGCTTAACTATATTAGCATCCTGCTGAAGTCAGGGTGACGTCACTTTTGGCACCGTTATGGACTTTGACGTGACGTTGAAATATATGTTGAATTCATATGGTCAGCTGACATTAGACTGGTTGTAGTTAACTTATTAGTCCCCTGTTGGTCCCTATTCATTTTAAGTTTTCCCTCGTGACACTTTACATGTCCTTGTGGTTCAGCTGCTCTTGAATTATAAGATGTAACGTTATTCAAATTGTCTGTTTCAGATGGCTACCGCGGAGATGAACACCGAGCAGGGGGATCGGACGGAGAAAATGCTGTCCCCCTCGGAAGAGGACTCCCCCCCAGTTTTAAATGACACCTCAGCCCCGCTGAATTTCTCAGAGCTCACGCCTCGTCAGTTTGGCATCTCTGTGCAGAGTTTTACTCCAGCATTATTATCAAATGGCAAAGGTGAGAGGACAGGTATTTGTTTGACGCTCAACTGCATTTGCATTGCCTTCCATATACAAAAATGTTTACTTTTTATTCATTCAGCCTTGGGGAACATGAGGAATTCCCTGTACACTTTGTCATAATCTGTAATATTAGCATTTAAACCATCAAAAAAGGAAATACTCATGTTATATAATAATACAGTCACGTGTATCTGACCAAAGCGGTAACGGATGCACTGTTCAGCACAACTAATGCATAAAATCGGAGACACAAATCATGGGGAAGTTTGTATTTTTACTTATATGGCACCAGTCAAGTGTTACTGAAGAGGCATTCTTCTTCCTCTTGTTCTAGATAAATCTCGTCTAGCACAAATGAAGGCAAGGCGGAGGTCCGGCGTTGGTGTTCGTGGCTCCCCAGAGACAAACTCCCTCATCGTCTTCAGGGCACAACAGAGGACGAAGACTCCACCAACCTTCCAAACTCCAGAGGTGAGATCCTTCATGGGATACATTTGAGCAGATCTTGTACCCCTGTCACATCGTATTGATGTGTGAGGCAGTATTTAGATTGCTGTCTGGCTTTTGGTTGGTTCTCTGTGATCAATATTGAAACTGACATATATTACTGATACTGTACGTGACGATACGGCACACTTTCTGTCAAGACATTTTCTGTACTGTTTTTCCTTGTCAGATGCAAACAAGGACTGTTATCACTGGGGCAACTACAAATAGTTGTACATGCATGGTGGTGTTGTACATCTACAGTATATATTCACATACGTGCTCTCTGATACAGAACTTGCTTTGGCTAACTCTAGGTTCAAATGGTGATTACAGAAGAATTAAGATCAGTATGAAGTATTACTATATCCTGGCCTAAGGGGTTGACAGGCTATCATGTCTGACTTGTTGAACACGTGTTAGCTTGTGTAGGGTTACTGGTATTGTGTCAGGATATAGACCGTACAAAAAGCATTAAGCTGCTGTATACAGACGTCAGTCTACGTATCACGCCCAATAAGTGGACATAGCAACAGTAACGTTTTGCATCAACGTAAATTTAATGCAGCAAATGAACAGAGCAGAAGAGAAAATGATGGAGCTCCCGTTGTGATAGTGTTATTTAAATGATAGGATGACTTCTGGCAAAAGCTGTTAAATACAGCAGTATTACGTAGAGGGGATTGCTGTGGCTTTGAAAATTCAAGCTTAGCAGCCCACCACATGTGAATGTAGCATAAACCCTCCATTAAAACACACATTCTGCCACATGTGTAGATCAAGTAGCTTATGTTATATGCAGTATAAGATTATTTTGAGAGGATCACTTAAGTGTACACATATAACTTGTCACAGCCATAGTCTTGTACATTTTAGTTGAATGAAATTAAAAGAAAACAATTGAAGGTTAGCAATAAACTATACACCAACTTAGCAATGTCAAACAATACAAAGTATTGTATTGACGTGGTCTCATATATAATTGAATATGCTGAAATATCAGAAAGAAAAGACAGGCTTATCTGAGTCAATCTTATTGCACATTTGGTCACTTTCCAAGTTCTGACCAATTTAGGAGAGCCTGTGTTTTGATGGAGACATCTTCGGTTAGATTTAAATTGTATCTCATATTATCATTGTGAAAGTAGCTATTTCATTTAATACTTTATTACTCAATGAAAACAGTATTGATTTTATGAAAGCGGGGCTCTCCCTGGCTTCTTTGTAATGGAAATACTAGTGTGAGGGAATACACAGAATGAGTCAAATATGTTGACTCCATAATAACACCCATTTACACTTTTCAAATCAATTCTGCACCATTCTCTGCTTCCATTCTTGTTCTCAGTACCAAACCAAAATATGCTTCAGTCTCCTTTTAGTTGGACTAACAATAGACAACCTCTGAGTCTTTACTTTTTAATGTTTTCTGATGCTGTTAAAGGTTTGTTTACATCAGCATATATTCTTAGTAATGGTCATTTAAGAAACACAAAATGCTTTTTAATTATGCACATAAATTTAGCTGAAAGGTATACGACAAAATAATTTAGGATTAAGCTTGAAACAACTTCCATGATGTTTCTGTCCTAGCTCACTCATTGCTTTAGATAGGATGTTGCTGACCAATGAAGGAGAAGAGGTGGGCATTGAAAAGCCAATGGCATGAGTCTGCTTACAAGCACAAATGGGTTGTGCTCAGGATTCAAATGAAAGCTTTGCATTTAGCCATATGTTGGCAAAGCTTAATGTTTGGAACACAGTGAGCATATTATGGACAGCAAAGTATATTAATCTGCAGAAGTGTTTTAAGAAGTTTTTCTGAACTTTTGGCTTTTTCTTTTCTACTGGGAAAACTACCAAGTCTCCAGGGGATGAGTCTGATAATTAAGGGATACGTTTTGGGTCAAATTTAGCTTGAAGGAAAGTATTATTTTACTCTTGTGTGAATAGTAATGACTCAATATTCTGAAGCATGATACTTGCCATTAGATGATGCACAGCTCATCTAACTTATAAAAGTAATATCCCAGATTGTGTCTGTGTGAGAAAGTGATTTCAAAAGCCTATGACCTGTCAAACTGCATCACTGAGCAGATATGGGTTTTTTTGCTGTCTCAACTCTCAGCTTGTCAGAAGTAGCCCCTTCCTTCCCCGGGTCGCCTCCACGCTGAAGCAGAAGATGGCCTCCTTCCAGAGCCTGATGGATGTGGAAGAGAGTGAGGTCTGTGATCCGATGCCAGGACAGGACAGCAACACTGGAGGATGCATCAAGACAAGAGATTATCTGTCTGGTGAGGCTGCCTCATTGCCACAGGATTAATAGTTTCATTTCTCAACAAGGGTCTATGCCAGTAAGATTTCTTTATGGTGTCTGGAGGCACTGTTTAAAAGCTGTGGATTAATGCATAGCATGGTATAAGTTTCACTCTGACAACATCTTCCAGCAGTATTTTCTTCTGAGCTTGGTCAGCTTCTTAAATGGGCCAGTTTCTGAGCTGTTTGTTGCTGTAGTGAGAGTTTATCTACATCCCTTTGATCAAGTTTTCTTTTTTCAAAGTTGTTTTTCAAGCAGTGCTTTTATGATATGTTTATTTGATATGGGATCTTTTATCTTCATTTAACTGAGGTGTCCCAAAGTCCCATTTGTTTTTGTATGTTTATATAACGTGTCTTTTCGATGGGTGCATTTTCCCTGTCAGATAGGAACAGCCATTATGGAGGAAAGGAGAACCACCCACCAATGATGACGCCCATACCCAGCAAGAGGAGGCGCCTGGGCCCCATTGAAGGCTGTGAGATGGAGATTAGAGAGGCCAGCGCTCCTATCCTCCACTTAAGTTTGAAGAAGCAGGAGGTACACATACTCTGACCATGTACTTACTTGACTGCTTTTAATAATTGAACTAAAAGGGTTTCCCTCTCTGTACTTGGCTTCCATCGAATCCTCTGATTATTTTTAACTCCTCTGTGAATGTTAGATCTTCGTGTTACACAGGACCTTTTTAAATACAAGCATCCAAAAAAAGAGGAAAACTCTCAAGCAAAGCAAGTTTGATTTAAGTGCTCGGTATTGAGGTTTATTTATTTATAATTACATCTTTGTGGTGGGGGGGGGTTCTTTTTTTTACTCGGAGCTTCCACTTGTTTTCTGTGAAGTGCAACATCAAGTATTAAGATTTCATTCTCATTCTAAACTACACTAAAATAAGTAAGTTAAATAAGTATTTCCTGTATCCTTGGTAGTAGTGTTCTTGCTGTTGTGGTGCTGTGTAGCAGAATGGAACAGTGGGAATTACATGATCATATCCACAGGAAGAAGAACCAGTGATGCCGGTTGTGACACAAGGACCATTGCCATCGATTGAGACTGTGGAACAGGCCCAAGCTGTGCTTGTATCTCCAACCCATCTCGTTGACCTTGAGCTCCAAACCGGTTCCCCTGCTAAGAACCAGCAGGTTAGTGCTTAATCCAGACTTATACACACACAGACGTGTGCACACAGAAGTTATGAGTGGATCACAGAGAAATTCATGTTGACTTTTGTGATTCTGCTATGGTGCAAATGTCCTCCCACCGTGATAATGCCGTTGCAGTAACAGATTTACTTTACCACATGGAAAACACAAAAACAAAGGTATAACCAGGGAACCAGTGAAGATGCGTTGTGTAATTGACAGCACAACCACATTCAGTAAGAATTCAAGCAGATTTTGTTTTTTTTTGCCGTTAACTAACCAAGCACACAATATTTTTTAATGAAACCTGATGGACTTTGCCCACAGGCTCAGTATAGCACACTTCCGTCTCAAACATGGTGCCAAGCAGTAATCGTATGCATCTCAACTGCAGCCACACAGCAGGCGATAACAAGGCAGACCAACAATAAAGGGACTGTGACAATCTCCTCCCTTAACAAAGTGCTATCTTGCCCTCACCCTGTCTGGTCACGCAGGCGACAAGACAGAAAGTACCATTTTTAGATTGTTATACAATGCCACTTTATGTTCTCTCTGTTTCTTTCCACTCCAACGTTCATGATCTTACTTTCATCTAAGATAAAAAAGCCCCCGCTTCTTTTTCGCTAGTATACATATATATTGGACCTGTATTTGTTGTGTAACACTACTGCTAAAGCTAACTATGCATTTCCTGGTCCTTCTGCCCCACATTTAATGTTTTTAACAGGTGCTCTATCAGCTATAAGAAATGCAGTTTGTGTCACTTTGATCCGTTCTGACTGCTGTGGTTCAAATCAGTTTACACAACAAGATTTGGACATTGTCGACTTCAATTTTGGCGGGGGATCAGTTTTACATAAAAGAAAGATCTGTAAAAGAAACCAACAGTGAGGTTATTAGATGAAACAGATTTTATACACAATAGCATTCGCTCGTACTGAACAACCTGCTCTGTGAAGCTCCTTGAACTACAGTCCAACAGAATGGGGGGCTCACATGGTCTCTCTCAACAGGACGATATCTTTGAACTCCAAAGCCCCCGCCGACCACCACCTGATGATTCTGCAGCCGCTTCACCAGCCCGGCCTGCCCCCCTCTTTCACATCCCCTCTCTTCCTTCCCTGTTGGAGATGAAGCCCACAGGTAAACACACAGTACTCTCAGTGGCCATGCAATAGTAACTGACCTTTTATCTCGGTTCAGCTCTGCCTTTGAGGCTTGGTATACAGCGATCTCTTGATGCAGTGTATCCAGGCTGAATCCCCGGAGAGTGTTAACCTTTATTTTCAGAACGGAAATCGTGTTAATTAATGGCACTTGATGATGTGTATTGGAGAACACCATGTGTGTTTTAGCTACAAGGGGGGTGTTAATAGTTCTCGTGAAATGCCAGTGTTTGTATCAAATAGACCAACATGGGACAACTGTGCAATGTAGGGATCAGCACCCACAACTCACGAGACCTGTACTTGATTTGCACATTCAATTGTCCCAATATTGATACCACAGATATTGTCAAATGTCAAATTTATATATTATATTTACTTCATGATAATTAGGTAGTCCTTGCATCTCGGATATAGTTAAATTATACCTGCAGTATATTATTATCTGAAGTTGAGTTATAAAACTCAAGGTATGTCATATCTTCTCATATATTAGTTACTGGTTTCAGTTTCTTCTAAATGTTGTTTGTCTAATCGGCATAGCAATATCTGAAAAACTTTACAAATCTATTTTAAACTTCAAACACCCTGAACCATAAATAAATTGGTATCAGTTTCTTTTGATATATTTCTGCTTCTTCATACATTGTGTAACGAGGGCAACACGAATGTAAATGATTTGTGCATTAAAGGTTTGACTCTCTTTGCAGGAGAGGATGACTCCACCGGGACATCCACGGTGAAGAAGAAGAAAAAGAGGGTGTGCTTTGGAGGTCCGCTGTCTCCTGAGTTCTTTGATAAGCACCTGCCTCCCAGCACACCGTTGCAGAAGGGGGGTGCGCCGGCCCGGGCCCCCACACCAGGTGGGCTCTTACAGCCGCGCTCGGTGCTGAAGACGCCACAGAGGAGTGAATCCCAGACAACACCAGCACAGCCGGATCTCAGCAGCCCCACGGTGTTTGGTGCCTCGCCTACACTTGCAATGCCTCGCAACCGCAGAATGCTGTCTGTGGGAGAGGACCGGGAAGAGAAGGATGGAGAAAGATTGGTAATGTTTCTGTGATGCCATGGTGTTTATACTGCTCTGTGCGTGTCATAAAATAGTAGTTACGACATTGAAAGTGGACATGGAAATAACCTGGATGTCACAGCAGAGTTAACACAGGTGTAATTAACAATGTTATTTATGGTTCTATTCTATTTTGTGGGTCAAAGCCTTACAGTGAGCAGCATGCACAATTCCAGGGCCATAATTAATGTTATTAATTACACCTCGGTTTACCCTGCAATGACATGTCACAGTGGCTGCTGTGAAGAGGGCCTATCCAAGATGCTCTCATCGACAAACATCCAAGATTTTCACAAGCAACTAGCTTTTTTTCTTATTAATACTGACACATGTAAAAGTGTGACTCACTTATCCTAGTTTTCTCTTCATACATTTAGATTATAACTGGATACAATTCTGAATGAGTGATGTTTAATAATTGTATATTACTTACAAGAACCAGAATAGGCTGCTCTATGCTCTACACCGTGTGTATGTTAGTCATCATTGTTTTTTTGTATTTTGTTGTCCTAGATTGTTTTCCCTTTAATGGAGGAGATTGACTCTGCGGGGACAGGAAATACAGGTTGAACTATTATTGTGTATTTACCCTGATAGTTACAGCCTATCGTCCCTGATAGAATGCAGTCCGACTCTGTTATGATAACCGCTCTTTCCATTTGTGGAATTTTCAGAATGTACGTGGGAAGCCCAGCCGTTGAATTTAAACGCCGCTTTCTACGAGGAGTCTCTTTCTCAGATTCTGACAGGTGAACTACCGGCATACATTTTTTCCTTTCATTGCCACTTAACTTTATGTCTTCATCTCTCCTGTTCTCCACCTTCGCCCATCCCCTGACAAATTCGAGAGTGTCAAGCTACAACAGAAATGAAATTTACGTTTATGTGTAGCTCAAACAGCTAAAGTTCCTCATTTTAAGTTGGCTTAAGAAAGCAAGCCCAGTGCCAGTCTTCAAGTGTGGAAAAAGGCAAATCTCGTTCTATAATGTATGTTAAACCACTGTATCAAAGACAGAACAGGACCTTTGTCATTTGGATTCAGCTATATCAAAGTCCTGTTTAACCAATGTTTAGTCTCTGTTGGTTATTATTAACCATGCTAACCCCACTAACCAATATTACCTATGGCTGACAAACTCTAAATATGTCATTTATTTCAGCTATAATAAGATAAAATAAGATAATCCTTTATTTGTCCCGCAGCTGTGAAATGTACAGCATTACAGCAGCATACGGAAAGTGCAAACAAGATACATAGTAAAATAAAGCAATACAAGTATTATAAATAAGTCAAATTTATTTTCCTCAGAGTCTGAGACCAATCCCAGCACAACCTCCCAGACGGATGCCCTTGATGAGCCTCCACCCTTGCCAGAGAAGGAAAAGCAACATGAAGCCGGTGTGGAAGCTCCAGCCCGATCTAGAAACCGAAGGAAAAAGGTCTGCCATCGTTATAGCTTGTTTTTTATCTTCTGCCATGCAGAAGTCATTGTGGGTTCACAAGATATAGTTTTACAATTTTACAGCTTCACATCTATTGAGTTACAGTCTGTTCATCACCGGATTATTGCCCTCCATTCCCACACTGTGAAAAATGAGTATCATACACTGAAACTTCTAAATCTCCGCAGCAGCAGCCAAGACCAGAGCAAACACCTAGCAGTGAGGCTCCAGCTCGCCCCAGCAGCCGAAAGAGAAAGGTCTGCTTTTACCACAAGCCGTTTTCAGCTGGATCTCACTTGTGCAAATCTCCATTTACCAGACGAGACGTCTTTTTTAATAATTTAGGGGTCATAACATGCTCCCATTTAATCTACTGTTTAATTCCACTGGATCCGAACTAAATCACTTCCGAGGATATCAACTTTATGTTTGCAAGAGAGTGTGGCAGAGAGACGATCACATAATGTATCCTCATGCCAACTCCGTTCCCCCAGCAGCCGGAGGAGAGCGAACCCGTGAAGAGGTCGACGCGCTCTGCTGCCAAGACGGCCTCTGGGAAGATGAAGGTGAGTTGGCTGAGTCTGCTCGTTTGATTTCTCTTTACGCTGCTCCACTGAGGGATCTGCAGACATTTCTT
>JACSYO010001694.1:2177500-2390000 GCA_016806645.1 Ophiodon elongatus
GAGGACTCACAAAAAATGGAGTCCATTTCTTTCCACTGAAGCCTCCCTGCTCTACATCGTTTCCCTCTTCCCCCTGTCTTCCTCCACTCGGGGCCCTTATGAATGTGGGTTACATCTCATTTTACAACTTCATGTGATTGACCTTATGGGCTTGACTTCCCACCGACAGCCCATCCAACTCCTCCACACACTAAAAAGAGTTCACAATAAATCCAGTCTTTATGGGCTCTTGTTGCTGCGGGTAATAAGAGAGAGCATTGATCTCATTGACAAATACGGGGCTGAGCCACAAGATTTCACACTCGCTGCAGGCTACACTTGATTTTACGCCTCATTTTGAAACGGATGGCCACTTTCTGTACAGACACAAAGCGGCGTAATCAGTTATTTGTACTTCCAGATTTAGAGACTTTCGTCTTTCAATTAGTTAATTAGTAGCTGAATGGTATTAAGTTGTCCCGCCGCCTCAGTCTTTCCTGTGCTTGGTGCTGTGAGCCCTCTATTATTGATGCTCAGAGGCTGGCGCTCTAAGCCCCGCACAGCTCTCCTACGGAGCTCCAGACAGCAGGAGGAGGGCAACAAACAAAGGCAGGACTACAAGAAGAGATCCTCCAGCTCCTCTCGGGCTCGTGTGTGTGTGTGTGTGTGTGTGTGTGTGTGTGTGTGTGTGTGTGTGTGTGTGTGTGTGTGTGTGTGTGTGTGTGTGTGTGTGTGTGTGTGTGTGTGTGTGTGTGTGCTACAGCTGTGGCTCGGGCCTTCTTCAAGCAGCTGCCTCTGTATCCTGCCTTTCCAGTGTGTTACTTAAAAAGGCTCCTCCTAGTTCTTTGAGGCAGGAATCTGACTTAAACCCGCACCGTCGCAATGCTGTTGCTGCTCTGGAACCGTTTTAGCCATCAATCATTTTGTAGTTGGCAAGTGGTACTTTACTTTTTTTTTTTTTTCAAACTTTGCATGTCATTTTCTTAGTTTTCTAAATTCCATGCGTTAGTTTTTCACCTACTTAAATGATCAAGATGGCCAGTAAAGGTGTGTTTTTCTTTTCAGTAGAACATCATGGCACATTTCCCAGGAGAGGTTTCAATCTTACTGCAGCAGTATGAGGACATTAACAATATTTATTAAATGTTGGTGTTTTCAGTAATACGTTTCTTTTTTTATTTTAGCTCTATACAACTTTTTTATTGGCCTCCGATGCTGCAAACCCCCGATGCAGTAACTTCAACATCTCTGTAAGGAGCTGGCTGGACGCATATTGAGTTGCTTCTCTAAAGCTTTATTAAATATGGTACATCGGTAACATCAATACATGAATTAGTGGTTTCTATCTCTGTACTGTCGTATCTTCAGATCTAATTGTATCTGCCTCAAGTTTAACCTGCATTTAGTGCAATGCTTCTCATTTCTGTCACATTAAAGGGGAATTCCACCCGTTTTACATATGAAAGTCTGATCTGCGGGAGGACTGCTGTCGGTGGTGCTGAAGACAAGAAAAGAAAATCTGGTTTGCCAGACGTCTGCTTGAGGCGAGCTGTTCACATTAGCTGCTGCCAATAGCACATTACACACATTACTGGGGCTGGAGCAGTGGGGCTTATGCAGAAGGCATTGACAAGAATGCATATTATTGAAAAGATGATATATCTAGTGCTGCTGCACCAGTCACAGTTGCAGGTGAATTAATTTACTCTGACAAAAGCAAAGTACAGTGTCGTTTCATCTCGAGCAGCCACAACATCATTCTTCCAAAAGTTATTCCTTCATTCTGCTCAGACGGGGTTGACATTTTTATTTTATTTGATTGTCCTATAAGCAATGTTCTCGGTGTGAAAGCGCCATCAGGTTTAGTTTATGTCTGAATGTAAAGTGTGTTTTTTTTTTTTTTTTTTGTAAAATGCCGTCAGTTATTTTTCTTCTTATCTGTAAAAGACGTGCGGAGCGAGGCCGGAGAAGGAGACAACTAATAACATCCTGTTTGTGTCGGCAAGCAACAGGATTTATGCAAAACAGGACTTCAGTGACACAGGTGCTAACAACACGGCAGATGAAAAGAGGCTGCCAATTATCTTGACCACAGTCTCGTGTGTTTTACTGAGAATTATGCGCATATCAATGCGACCTGATCAGTTGGACGATGATATATAACAGTTTGGAAGCAGACACAGTCATCAAAAACAAGAATACAGATGAACGCATTTACATGTGTTAGCAATCAAATGTTGTATAGGAACACAGCGAGGTTTCTGTCTGTTTAGGATTACGGGTGGTGTGTTGGAGCGGCCCGCTGACATACCTGTACAAACCTCCAGAAGCTCCGGGCGTGTCCAAACGCGACTCACGCGATGTGGGAACCAGTCTTCAGATGAGGAGACGTGTCGGCTTGAGCCTCAGCTCTCCCAACACATTTACTGGGTAAAATATTTTATTATTGTTTTAATATCAGTGTTGTAGGGAGCTTGGGATTCCTCGCAAAGGCTTACGGGATCGTAAAGGAGACGATGGGGAAACTCTTATCTGTTTCTAAATTTAAAAAAAAAAAAAAAAGTTTGAATAATTTGTAACTTTTCTATATTGCTGGGAAACCCCAGACACAATGAAATTAATTATGCGTTTGAGCCATTTAACACTAGCCGCTGCAGACGCCGTTACGAGGAGGCCACATCTATGATTTAATGCCTCGTGTTTACGGTTCATTCCTCTGTTTCTCATAAAAGCAATAAACTGCTTGTATATTTGTACATAACTGGGTATTTCATTCCACCGGTGTGTTATCTTCGATTATGACTCGTTTTATGTTCACAGAGCAACTGCACTAAACATAACGGGACCGCGATACTTCTAATTCATGTTTTCCCCACGTTCATATGAGTTCCCATTACATTCCCCAAAACACGTATTCCCTCCGCCTGTGTGTTGTGTAACCGTGCGGCGTACTGTTGACCTGTCCCGGGTGTTTCCCATCCCCTCTGAATGTTGCATGCTGGGAAAAGTACCAGGCCCACTCCCTCCCCGTATTCAGCAGACACAGGACCAATCCACAGCAGGTCTGAATTATAAATGCTCAATGATTTCAAAATCCTGTACATCTGAGACATTCTGGTCCTGGGCGGAGGAATCCACTGATCCAACATCATCAACATGGAGTCTCCGGAGGAAGGAGGCAGCCTGCCACTGCAACTGGAAAACAAGAACTATTGCTGTGTTCTTGAAAGTAATCCCCGAAGGGAGGCTCCATCTTCAACTGTGAGCATCAAGCTGAAGGGCACTGGAGGCAGCTGCTGCTCCTTCTGCAAAGGAGCCGCGGAGATTTAGCTCAAGAAGAGCTCTAAACTAAGGAAAAACATACATGTTGTTGCACTCGTACACCACATATTTTCACAAGGCGCACATTTGTTTTGCGGGTAAATATAAATTTTACAAGAATGCGAGGTAGGATAAATAAAATGTCTACTAATAATGATGAATAGTGTTAGGCCACACTAGTTTCCTAAAAAGAAAAAAAAGGGCAATGACGGTCCGCCCACAGCTTGGTAACAGCTCCCGACAGTCCTTGGATGGATTGCTCTGACATTGTTCAGACATTCACGGTCCCCAGAGGGTGAATCCTGAGGACTTTGGTGACTTTAAACCGGTCGCTCCGTCAATCAGTTTCAGAACCACAAATTAAATTCCATTCACCTCCAGTGCATTGAGGTAGAGTACAACCACAAATGACTAATTATCTTTATGGCTCGATCACGCTGGAGAGAAGTTAGAAAATATGCATTTTGTAATTTAATCATCTTCACTAATTGGCACCCAGCTGTGTGTGTATTCCCCCGTGAGTTCAAACCCCCTCGTCTCATCAGCTACGAATATGTCAACAATTAAAGATGTGACACATTGTACCAAGCACTCTTTTTTTTTTTTCTGACATTGCAATGTGTTGTTTTTCTCTCACATCAAGCATTACGAAAGCTTTGTGTCCGGTAGACAACGTTACCTGGTTTGGGTCACAGTTACGTGCTGAATGATTTTATGTGCGTTCATAATGATATGTGAATAAGACGTGTTTAATGTGACATTTCACTTACAGGTGGGTGACAAAAAAAAAAAAAAAACATTTTAAGAGAATGTTTGGCCATCACTAGCCTCCAGAGAATCATCAATATTCCTCGTTATAGATTCTCCACCCTCCATTGCAAAAGATGCAGTCTCATTTAGTCATGTGGAGGTGGAGGAGGAGGAGGAGGAGGAGGAGGAGGAAGAGGAGGACCACCTACACATTATCTTCCATGGGTGTTCAATTGGTCAATATGTGAAAACTGGGAAAGACTTATGATTCATATTGTCATAATCATCAAATCATTCAACAAACCTCTGTTCCTGCAGGAATCACGCACATTCATTAGGTTTCATCATTTATTTATTCAGGTGTTTCCTTTCATTTGTTACCCATCTGTAAATATAATGTAGATATCAGAGTGTGACAGCTCAGTATCGCTTTCTCCCGAGATGTTGTTCTAGTGCAGAAGCTGCTATCAAGACAGAATATTAAACACACTGATTTCTTTTAAGGGACAGAATTGTAGAACTGTTAAAATAATCAATGCACAAACAGCCCGTGAAATACAACCTGTAGAAGTAATACTTCAAGCTGGGGGAGGCAGTTTATCTTTGGCTTTGGGCTACATTTTCTAGAGCCTGAAAACAAAGCTAAGAAGTCTAATTTCTCACTCATATCACTTGAATAACAATATGCAACAACAAAAAAATACTCTGCCTACAACAGCTTTATTCTACAAAATGATTCTAAAATCCAGGTATTTCGAATGGCTGCCATCCATGCACACACTTCGGCAGCGTCCAGGATTTACAAGCATGACTGTGAAACTATTAGCACTTAACTCAGTGTGTTCTCTGTGTATCAATCTACTCACTAAAGCCCTCTCTGAGCCGGAGGTGACCTGATCAAGATCTGCAGTGGCTGTCTGGCTGGCTCCTCTTAGAGCAATGGGTCAGGCTGACATGTGTCAGCCATGATAAATGAGCAGGTGTTTGGGTCGGTGTTAAGTAAATGGAGTCGTTATTGATGACCTCAGAGCTCCCTGTGTGTTGCCAGTATCAGTGATGACTTCCAGGCCTCCGCTGCAGTTAAAGGGGATGTTGTGATTCTGTGGGTCAGGGAAGGACTCAGCGCCTGAGGGGCCAGGCTGAAGTGACTGCCAAGGCGGGGTTAAGTTGAGTTACTTGGACTGATGACCTCAAAGAGGGAAGTTCACTGCCGCTGAAGCTCCGTGGCAGCCTCTATGTGGACTGGCTGTTATTGATACCGTCATGATGGTGAGAGTTGAAAGTTACAGCCAAGCTTTGGCATTTTTACTAATTTTTCGTCCATGGAAAACAGACGTGTGGTGAAAAGAGATGAATAAAATACATGCAGAGAAACACATGGTGGCATTTCATGAGGCTTCGCTTAAAAGGCCAGTGTGCAGTAAGAATAATAATTAGAATGTGGGGGGAAAAAAAATAGACAAAGAAATATGACAAAACTGGCAGTCTACTAGCAGCTATGTGAGGCAGTGGTGGAAGTTATGAATCACTTTGCTGATGTGAGCTATTTCGTTTAGTTCATTTCAAATATTGAACACAAAGAAAAGCTGAGCTCGATGATTGAGTTTTTCTGGTATTTAAACCAAAATATACGACACGTTAAAGTTTTGACCTTGTGATGGCGCTAAATAAAAAAATCAAAAGATCACCAACTTTCATCTGAGGGGGACGTAAATGTGTGTTTAAAATTGCATGGCAATACATCCAGTAGCTGTCGACACATTTCACTGAAAAACACGATTGTCAACATCATGGTGGCGCTAGAGGAATAGTCAGGGCATCAGTCAGTCGGACTCGGACTCATCCTCTCAGGACAATGAGAGACTGTACAAAATATTTCAGTCTGGACCAAAGTGGTGGAGCCACCGACCGACTGACTGACTGACTGACTGACTGACTGACATTGCCATATAGTGCCACGCCACTAGTATGGCTAAATATTCCAAGATGAAAAAGTATATTGTGTAAGTGGGTTCTGCCATTTCAGTAAATCAAAATGTAAAAGGTGCTTAAGTCTCTTTTGTAAGGAAAACTACACAAGGCAACAAAAAAAAAAAAAAAATCAATATGAATACAAAATAAATTATATATCACTCTTGGGATTTTCATGTATATGAGCCAATACATTTATTGAAATGTATCCCACATATAAAAAACCTCACTTTGAGTTTCCCCCTCCACTCCATCCCTGTAGATGCCTGTTCCAGTAGGGAAATGTGTAAGGGGAAAACCTTGATGGATGACACACGATATTATCATCACTCAGCAGCATTTTCTGTGTTATTTCTCCATATGAAAAACACGGCAAGTCCTTTGTCATTGTCACCTGGCCAAGATACTGTTATCCCGAAGGACTGGAGGTATTTATCACCTTCAGTGTGATATGTATAAGCACGCCACTTTGTTACACGTCTCTCAGGACAATCTGTGCTTTTAATTTACAGCAATATGATTACATAACATGCTCCATCTGTTGCCTCTTGGTAGCACAGGGGGGAGACAAACATGCATGTCTTTACACAGACAAGGATCTAATTATTCAATTAGGGTCCGTATTGAATGAATAACTGATTCAACACAGTTTACATAATAACAACACAGATCATTGCTGCCTCTGTAATGCAATTTACGGCGACCGTGGAGGGCTCATCATTCATGGGAAACGTACACTTTTTGCCCCCATTACCCCGCAGTAATCTGAAAGTGGTATCATTAATACAAATGACTGCGAACCGAAAGGGTCTGAATAGATATTGCACGGCTCACATTGATGAAATGAAGGCATCACATCATTTGCGTTCACTCGTCCGTTAACCAACATATCCTTTTTGACATAAATGTCGCTCCTGACTCTTAATGGAATTGATTAGGAAGGCCTTCATGTTCGGTTTCTGGTGTGAGAGAAGCCTGTTGTGTAAGTGAGCGCTTGGTAAAAAAAAGAAAGGTGGGGGTAGCCTGTGAGAGATGGAGGTGGAGGGTGGGGGGGGGAGAATAGACAAAGCATGCTGAGCTCCAGAGGTTAAGTCCCCCCCACCACCACCACTACCACCCACAGGAATGTGTGTATGAGAGAGTCCTGGAGGCGGAATTGTTGTCTGTGGTGCATCCTGCTCTGCAAACTCCAAGACTTTGTGGCTTGGACTTGGGAAGGAGCCTGTAATGTGGGAGGTCTGGGTAATACTAAACAGCCAAACAAGGCATCATATGATACGGTTGCTGTGGTGCACTTGTGTCGTCATAGATTAACTTTTTCACTCTTAAGACAAAGCGCTTTGATGCCGTTTAACCAGGGTGAACACAACACACCTCCAGGACTAATGGAAAGTACAAAAGGCAAGGCCGTGGCCATCTTTGTCTTTTAATTATCCTGCTTACCATCTTTATTGTTTCCACTTTCATTGGATCAAGAACAGTACTTTGTTTGACTCCCTGTTTTTTTCTTCACTGTCTTGACTTTTGCGGTTTGATGGTGTTTTTTTTATTTTTTTTTGTCAATAACTGCAGCTGGTAGTACTTTGGAGCACAACCAGAAGCATTAGGCTGCCAGGCTGCCATATTGGTGAGTAATAAAGCAGAGCAATGGCTCGTGTGATCAGAGATGGGATCAGGACTACAAAAGAAGTGGGTGTGTATTGGAGGCAGGAAGTAGAGAAAGGAAGTGAAAACAAAACCCTACAATTCAAAATGAAAAAGAGAAACTTCACCCAAAGTTAGGTATTTTACCAAAAAGGCTTATTCGCTTACCATGCCAGAAGTTAAATGAAAAGATTGATATCACTCTTGTTTTTGTGTTCTAAATATTAAGAAGAGCCAGGATACAGTTAGCTTAGCTGAGCATTAAGAATGGAAACAGTCTGAGGGTAACACCCTGCAGCACTTGTGAAGCTCACTAATCAACATGTTTATCTTTGTTTGTGTACCATAACGGAAGTGTAAGAATGACAAATTGTGGTTTTGCGAGAGGTTATGTTAGGACTGCTAGCTAAGATAAACTAACTGGCTCCAGCTACTTAAATGTAGAGTGATTTCAACCTTCTCATCATACTCCTAGCAAGAAAGAAACATGTATATTTCTCAAAATTACGAATTACTCCTTTAAAAACTGTAAAACTATTGTTCAGTCAACTTTCATGTCATTTAAGACATTCTCTAAATGTTTTAAATAACACTCAGCTGTACTTTCTGTACTCCAACCGACTCCAACACAAAAACCTCTGACAACACAGGCACTCCTCTTTCCAACTCGGCAACAAGTCACGTGACACAATATCAAACAGAAAGCAAAAGGTAAGAAACATGTTTTATTGCTCTCTCGGATTCTTTTCCATAATGTTGTCAGGTACTTGCAAACACAAGCATATTTAGTGAACATGCATTGATGGTGAGGAAGTTGTGATTACATCACACCCCGTTTAGCAGCTTCAGTCCGCAGCATACTCTCTCATTAGTCACTTAGACACAAAAACCACTTCACCTTTCTTCTCTCTTTTAAATCTTACAGTACACGATCCAATCAATGATTTCCCAACTATAGATATTCCATAAGTAAAAAAATAATTTGCAGAACTATTCTCAGGTTCAACGCAACTTTTAAATGGAATAAACTGCAAACTGTCCTCAGGCTAGATTTGAAAGTTTTACTACCTTGTTTTTTTTTTTTTTTTTTAGCAGCCAAATTAATTGTGTTGTGTGATTGATTTGTCTGGCTTTAGACGTGTTGTATGTTTGTCTTACTATTACAGTTTCCTGCTATCAGGTCTCTCTTGCAATCTAGATCTCAAAGAGTCTGCCTGATTAAATACAGCCACCTTATGACTCTTGCCTTGAAAACTAACCAAACTACGAAATAGACGTGTCAGGGGTTTTCCCGCTTGAGCGATATCGATTACTGTGGCTCGTTCTTCCTCTGCTGTACTTAATAGTGTTAAAGTCAGAGCTATTTGTGCATCTTAATGGCCTTGTCAGAGGCCCCTGCTTGAGATGTACATACACTTAAAGTGACTGTTAACCACAGAAGGACAATTGATTTGTCAAACAGAGTAGTTCTCCACATTTCCCTCCCTGTCTCTCCACCGCTTATGTCTGGTGTACAAGAGTACTCTGCAGCACTCCTAAGCACTTCTGGGTTCAAGTGAAGGAGGTGGTGTTTTCAGGGAGATTGCAGAAAGGAGGAGTTGGAGGGCGCACGAGAGGTGTCTGGCTGGACTTTCAGCTCAGCGCCGGCAAGCTGCACTTCACCTTCCAGCTGCTCTGTGTCCCTTTTGGATTCAAGGCAAGGGAGGGAGCAGGGGCCACAGGGAGGGACGTTGGGGAGGAGGGGTTTGGATGGTGGTGGGGGGTCACTGGATGGGTGGGGGCACGCTCTTAGGCGGACAGGCCCTGGAAATTTCCGTTGTGCGTTTCAGCGCTTTTCAGGAAGGGAGGGGTTTGGAGTTGGAGTTTGGGTAGAGGGGTGTTTGGGGACTTGGCAGCCAGCCAGCCACAGCAGGAAGCTTGCTGGTTTCACACGGACAAAAAAAAGAAAAAGCTGAGTGCAGAACTCCAGTCATCACCCTAAAAAACAGGAACTCAGAAAGGTCGTCTGCACGGGTGGTGGCACAGATTGACTGCTACCTACTCCCAGCGCCGCTCAACATTCATATTTCCTTATTTTGTTGACAAAGTAAAAAGCATCAGCTGGAGAGAACGCGTTTCCCATTTTTCCTTTCAGCTGAGTCACTTCCTTTAGATAGTGTCTTATTTTTTTCGTTCTCATCAATTCACACGATATAGACATGCCTTTTCCACTATACAGAAAACTGCCAGGGATTCAGTATGGGTTAGTATTGAATATGTTATATGGCAAGAGGCCTTTGGAAAATGTCCCCTCAGATGGACTCGCTATGTACACATCCTCGTTTACTGAACCGAAACAGGCAATCAATCAGATTTTAAGTACACTTCACAACAGGGGATCTGACTTGTAACAGCAAAAGGATTTAGAGTATAAACAACAGCAAAACCTATTTATAGGCTGTGCGGAAACTGGCCAGCCCACATTCAGAAATATGGTAACAACAGCTACAACAGCTAAACAAGCATGGTAATCGTAGCATGAAAGTTTTTTTTAATTTTTTAGACGTAAAGAGATGCTGCAAGTTTATTTGGCTTGGCAAAAGTCCAGCTTTTAAACTCAAGGCAGGAAGAAGTGGAGCAGAGCAAGAGCCAGCAGGCCCGACAGCAGGCCTGGAGAGCAGGAGGTGCTGCTGTGCATCAGGTGGAATGAGTGTGTGTGTGTGTGTGTGTGTGTGTGTGTGTGTGTGTGTGTGTGTGTGTGTGTTGGAGAGGGGAGGGTTGCAGGGGGCAGGTGGACACTGGTGCTGGGGGCTCAGGGCCCCTAGCAGGTGGATGCTCAGAGAATAGAAATTAAAAGAGGAGGGATTAAGGGGATGAAAGTAAGCTACGGATTACTTGTCTCCTTTTCTCCACCAAAGATAGAATACAAGCCAAGGGTCTGAATACCAAAACATCCATTTGTGGTGTTGGGCTAAATGTATTACCCAAAGCAAAATGCTAATTCTTTTTTCAACCATACAGATGGAACCTGTTCATATTTGGGAGACCGATGTCTTAAAACAGGAATTATATGTAATATGATTCTCCTTTATGCAGGGCAGCAGTGGTAAGTGAAAAGGTGCACTAATCTTTGCCAAAAATGTTACATTTTAAGCATAAATTCCTGTTTTAGGAAATCAAATTACTTTTATTTTTCATAACCAATTAGTCTGTCATTCATTCTTTTCTAAACAGGATTATTAACAATCCAAAATCCAATGCAAAAATCACATTGGCTTTTTGTCGAGGGAACCATTTGCTGGCTTTGGCTTTGTGCAGACATGAGTGTGTTATCGATCTTCTCATCTAATTCCTGGCAAAACGGCAAATAAGCGTATCAACAATTTTTTAAAACTATTCCTTTCAACGATTAATCTACGAAACAGAATTGTTTCACATTCTTTTTTCCTGTCAATCAGTAATGGGCTCATCGTTTCAGCTTCGTGTTTACTTATTTGAAAATACTTTTATGCACCATCCATGACTTTTATATTCTGCACAATTAATAATGCTGTAAATGTTATCCCATAACAATTTGTAACATCTTATAAATGATGAGTTAACTCCAATACCAATGAGTGTAAATTAAGATTACGCAAATGTACCCTCTTTTATATCTTCGCCCTCATTCCTCTAATTACTGCATGAGTTGACAGCACTCATTTGGAATAAGTACAGGTCTTTAAGCTCTTCCTCCATTTTTCTGATAGAAAATCAATATAATCTGATCACAATTACAATGAAAAGACTCCTCCACGCTCGCGCCCCACCCGGTTAGTTTGTTTCTGTTGTTGTGTATTGGTGAACATGGCCTCTGCTGTAGATCATGGCACACAGCATTATTTATTCATGGCCGGGAACGATAGATTCGGCGCAAGCTTCTCCTGAGTATTGTCCATCTGTTCGCTGGCCTACTGTACACACTAATGTAATATGTGAGTCCTCGGGAGGCGTACTAATAGCCGTTGATGTGTTAACGCTTCACACTATTTATCTGTGTAATAACACTGTCGTTGATTATAATTAGTGCCTCGTCGTTGAAATGTGATTTATCTGTCCCCGAAGAAGTGCAAGACAAACAGCGAGTAAAGTGTGACCTTACCGGTTTTATTTGATCACCACTGCGCTGACAGCAGTTCACCCTCTCACAAGACACCTCTAACATGGGAAAACCTCAGGTCTAATTGCTCCCTATAAGACACTCTATAATCTGTCTCTGAGGACTGCTGTACACATCATTTTACACAAAGCTGCAGATAATTTAATTTCCACCCAGGGAGCTTTCAGTGTTAGCCTGTAATAGAAAAGGAAGATTGCTGCCAGATTTCCAACACAAGTGCCTCTGTATCACTATGATCATGAAATTGAAGCACCAAAACCAGTGTCTCTCTGATTGTTTTTCTTCTGAATGCGAAGGCTGTGCTTAAATTGCTCAAATTTCCCCAAGGCATGTTCATAAGTTTCTTGGCCACATGTGATACTTTATCAATCCTTGTGCAGAATTCTGTGTGTTCTGAGCCATGATTAATAGTCTCACTATTTACAATGTACTTTTTAATTTCCCACAACTTATATTAGGCCTAAACGTATCTACAACTTATATTAGGCATATTTTAAAGTGCAAATTACTTTTAAATTGAGCACGCTGCAGATTCACAGTGATACATTTACATTATGTTGCTTCCATCTGTCACCAGATGCTGTAATTTATGTTGCACTGAGAGCTGTTAACAAAAAAAAAAAAAAAACCTTTCTCCGAACATAAATTAGAAGAAAAAGGTGTGAGGCTCAGCTGCCATTGGATGAAATTGCAGACAGTTTACGTAATAATTTACTTTGGTGGAAAGATAATACTCTCTGACTGGCAATGCATTAGCAGCCTACTCTGCATAGATAGATAATAACATGCATTTATCATATACATGATAGCTGCACTGTAACATCTGATCATCTCTGGGGGACTGGATCTGTGTGGCTCTGTTCCCATCGTTAGCTTAAAACACACACACACACACACACACACACACACACACACAGCAGCTACAATAGACTGCAGTGTGGAGGGGTGTCTCACTTTGATCTTTAAATACCCTCTAACGTTAAGGCGCGCTCATTGGCTTTGATTTTTTTTTTCTTCTTTTTTTTTCTTTTACAACTGCTGGACAAAATGCAGACGTTCCCTTGAATCTCCCCCTATGTAGGCCGAGTTGTACTACAGCAGAGAATGCGAGAACACCTATCCTCTCTTTTTCTTTTTTTTTTCTCCTCTCTCCCTCCAACACCACCACCATCTGTCCCTTTCTTCCATTTCATGTGCTCAAGCAATACATCCACACCCCTCTCATAGCAACAGCACAACGCCGCCCCCCCCCCCTCCTCTTTCCCCGCGCGCCTTGCAGTGGATTTCTCTTCCCCTGGATCTTCGCCTCGCACCACGCAGACGGTCCCTTGGCCCTGCCTGACGGTTCAGTGTTCCCCCCTCCCCCACCAGCCGTGCTCCTGTTTCACTCAAAGATGGCGTCGGCTCTAGAACCCCTGGTCTGTGGCTGCATTTTTTGGCTTGTTGTTGTCTCCGTTTCGCACGGTTTTGGCACCTTCTCCTCGGCGGCTCGAGCAGGAATCCCGGTGAGTAGCAGCGGCAGCCGGAGGAGGGGAACGCGAGAGATTTATTTTTAAAACGCGGTCTGCTTTTCGCGAGCTTTTCCCCCTCCTTTTGGAAACCAGAACCGGACCAGCTCGGGCTTTTTCTGGGGAACCGCGAGAGGTAGAGGGGAGAGAGAGGGGTACGGAGGGGATGGTGACCGCGGAGGTGGGTGTGGGGGGTGTACGGAGGGGAAGAGGGAGGGAGAGCCGAGGCCTAGCTTCTCCGCTCCAGCGGCCTTGTCTTCTCCGCACCGCGGGCTGTAGTGGTACGTGGGAGGGCGGCTGGCGGCTGGCGGAGGGAGGAAGTCAGCGAGGTGGGAACCGCTCGTAGGGACGCGTCTCCGCGGGCAGAGGCTCCTCGCCCGGACCGAAGGCTGCCCAGGAGGCCGGAGGAACACGGAGTGCTGCAGAATCCGCGGCTGTGATGCCTTTATTTTTTTTGCACTTGCCCGCTAGCCGAGATGGCCGTCTTGCAAGTTGCATTGTGCCTTTTTTTTTTTTAATACAAGGCCGCGAATCTCACGTTAATATCTGAATGACATTCAACATGAGCTTACTCGTTGTGTTGGCTGCGGTGTGATGGTTGGTATTGTCTCAAACATCGGTCCAACGGGGGGAAACGTTGTATTTTTGGGGGGCTAACTCCTCGTTTCATGCTGTTTACGTTTCGGGGGTTAGCGACTAACGTTGGTCACATAATCGTACCGTTAGCTCGGCGGCTAGCTTCTAATGCAGTTCGCTAAACAACAGCAGTTAGCGGGAACGCTTATTGTCAGATGCTGGGCGACCTAACGTCATGTCAGCGAGAGTAAACGGCACCGTGGGAAACAGTTTGTCAATGCGGCAGTGGACTAAAGCCTGGGTTTCTAGCTAGCTCCTCGGCTAATGTTTGCTAACGGTCTGTGTTTTGACTGCATCGTGTTTACCATAGCAACCCAACTAAGTTAGCCAATGGTCAACTTGCTAGTGCAGATTTTGGGATGGTGTTGTTTACCCCTTTGGTACCTCGTCATTTCCCTCATTTTCACGCCTTTGTGCCGTTTCTAGTGGTTGTTAGAAGTTATGGTCGTATCGTTATCTCTTAGTTGTCGATTTTGGTGTCATTCTGGCTGTGATGAGATGATATGGTTGTTCACAGAAGTGATTAGCAAGCTGTCAGGGGGGGTAACAATTTCCTCCTCTTCCCCAATTTCCAGCTTGTTAGCAGTGCATGGCCAATCCTCATGGTACTTTCTCTGGGCATGCATGGCTTTGTTTATATGTCAGTGTGAGGGGGGAAAAGCGTGGTGTCTCACTGCTGTTTATAAAGCTGCACCCTCCCTCGGGTTATCTGTATCTCATTCAAACGCATCATCCTTTAAAAACATAACTTTGTGACCATATTTTTTTCTCACATTGAAAGATGTTTTGCTAACCTCTGTCTTTGTGTGTTTGTGTGTTTTTTCTTTTTTTCTGCAGGGTTTGTCAGCTACCAAAGTGTAATAGGCATGAAGGTGATCGGTCGTGACTGCTCCCTGGGTTGAGATACCTGTCCCGTCCCAGAGGTCAGAAGCCCGGGCTGCTGGAAGAGTAAAGGAACGTGTGTGTGCGCGCGCGCGCGCGTGAGAGAGAACAACTAAAGACGTGGAAACGTGGAAACGTGGAAACGTGGAAGCTTGGTGGATCTTGTGGAATGTTATAATCTACAGTAAACATAATTACTGTATTGCCCTTCATCATTGAAACACTAATTTCATGTCTTGGAGACCGTGATCATCTTTAACAACTCACATTAAGAATTGGCTAGTTTGCCAGTAACAGGAACCGGACTGAGCAGGATTTATTTTCTGTAAATAGGTGTTTTGGGACAGGCAAAGTGGAAAACACCTTATTTTTTGAAAGCCCTTCATATCATCAAGATCTACTCTACCCTACATTGTGTGCTGTGGGATTTTAAGTTGCTAATTTACCTGCTACTGCCTCCACTCCCCCTGCTTCTCGTCAGGGACATTCACCTGACTGGGAGTGGGAGGTGGGTGGGCTGTATTTTACTAGGTGGAGAGTTGGCTCAAGGGGTTTGTGCTATGGTCAGCTGCTCATTACCGTGCTGCTCATACTCAGCTTCTGAGGGACTCTCTGTGCGACCCCAGGACAAGGGTTAGTACGCAGGCAGAGGGCAAAGAGAAAGAGGAGGAGGCGGCGCTACGGCGCAGGCCAGGTGTTTCCTTGGCTTACAGTCCCTTTTTTGTCTGTGGTCAATGCGTTAAGGCCTTAGGACCCCTGCACCCACCCAGACCGTAGCCATGGTGAAACTGGCCAACCCAATGTACACTCAATGGATCCTAGAGGCCATCAAGAAGGTGAAGAAGCAGAAGCAGCGACCATCAGAGGAGCGCATTTGCAATGCAGTGTCCATGTCCCATGGTCTGGATCGCAAAACGGTTCTGGAGCAGTTGGAGCTCAGCGTCAAGGATGGTACCATCCTAAAGGTCACAAACAAAGATCTTAACTCCTACAAGGACCCTGACAACCCAGGGCGCTTGGCTCTGCCCAAGTCCAAAGGTAGTGGCAGCTCTGGAGGAAGTGGAGGAAGTGGAGGAAGTGGAGGAGGAGGAGGAGGAGGAAGTGGTGGTGGTGGTGGTGGTGGTGGTGGCAGCAGCAGCAGCAGTGGCGGTGGTAGTTCTCACTCCCATTCTGGGAAGAAACCGGGACTTGACTGGAACAAGTTGATCAAACGAGCACTGGAGGGGCTCCATGAGCCTGGTGGCTCCGGCTTAAAGAACATTGAGCGCTTTCTCAAGTGCCAGGCTGATGTGGCGGCCTACTTGTCAAGCAGTGGCTCTATGGGGTCTGGCCTCTTCCACCAGCAGCTGAGGGTGGCCCTCAAGAGGGCCGTGGCTCATGGACGTGTGGCCAAGCAGGGTCCACTGTTCCAGCTCATCAGCCGCAGCAGCTGCCTGGATGACGGGACCGGGACGGTGTCTCTGGAATCACTGCCACCAGTCCGGTTGTTGCCCCACGAGAAAGACAAGGTAATGTCTCTGCACCTACATCTGTCACAAACAAAGAAACAAGGTTGTGTGCATTCACCTTAAACTTACACACATTGATATAATACTATAGACAGTAAATAGCTGTTCACGTTCATTATGGGCATTATTGACCGTGGATTATTCACTGGATATAATCGTCATCATTTGGATGTTGCTGATCATCAAAAGTTTTAGTATGTATGCATTACACATGTAAAAAAAAGAAAAGCACTTTGTTGGCATCACATGTGTCTCGTAAGATCACGAATATCCTGTCAAAAGTACAACTGCTCCTCAGTTAAAACTTTTTGGAGCAACAGAAAGAAAGTGAGTGGGATCTGGAAAAGGAAAAAAAAAACCTCTCTTTTTGCAAATCACACAACATTTATTTAACTTGCATAATAGCCGATGCACACCCAGATTAGTCCAGAACTATCAGCTGACAATATCTGAGACACGTTGGCACTACATTTTCTCTGCTTGTTCAAATTGGTCATGGACCTACGGGGCTGTAATTTACTACAGCACAGTAAGGTCTTTTACTCTGTGAACATTAGTCGTGAGTTTTCATCAAGCATATGGTGTAGTGGTTTACACCAGATAGCACATTGCAAAGTTTTTTTTAGAAGTGGCTGAGAAGGATTGAGCAACATTTGTACGAGGAGACATATGCCAGAGTGAGGATTTTTCCACAAACTGGAGTCTGCATCACTGTGTTGAAGTCGTTAACGGTGTGCCTTAGAGAGAACAGCGGTATCGGGTCCGAATACATGTTGGAAAGACTTCATTGAACCAATTTGGTTACATTTGCCTGGTGAATATGTGAGTGACAGAATCCCAGGTGTGTGCGCGGTGGCCCAGGCCAGCAATACTAGAGTGATGCTGGGTGGGCGTCTGTTGGGCCAATTTTTAGCAGAAGAGGAGGTCAGGGGAGAGAGTCACATGGCTCCCACCCTCCTGCAGGGAGTGTGGACCAGCTGCAGGGCTGCTCCTTGGCAGGAGATGGGTGGAAGAAAGAAAGGAAAAGAGGGAAGGGGAGGAACACAGACAAGGGAGCGAGAGATGGTCTGTAGTGGTGCCAAAGGAAGAGGCCTGGATGACGCAAGCTACAGGCCTCCTTAACCAGAAAGGGAGAGAGAGGCAGAGACATAGAGAGACAGAATAAGTTGGAGAAAGAGAGGGAGAGGCAGACATGCAGGCGACAGAGGAGAGAGGGAACACACCCACTTTTGTAACCTGATCACAGAGAGCAGGCGGCTGCTAACCTCTGCTTCTAAGGGCCAGTGCTATGTGTACACACACACACACACACACACACACACACACACACACACACACACACACACATACACACACACACATACACACACACTCGCATATAAAAACATACAACTGCATGCAAAGACAGAAACACACAATGGCACACGCAGACATAAACACAAGCTGAGTGCATTCTGACGGAAGACAACACACACAACAGTTTGCTTTTCATAAATCCTCTACTTTAGATGCCCACAGATGTGCAAACATCTAACAACCAGCATGTAAATAAACCTGTTAGAACTACACACTGCTGTGTGCCAGCCTAGCGGCCCTTCATTGGTTCATATGTCACTCAGGTTCTTAGGCAGCCAGTGGATCTGGAGAACACTATATCTGCCCTAAACACTGTTTTGGCTGGCTCCTGGCTTTATCTGGCCTCTGTGTGGTGGTGTGTTCAAGTCTGGGCAGCTACAGAAGCTCCTGGTATGGACGCCCATACACACGCAGACACACACACACACACACACACGCAGACACACACACACGCACACACAGACACAAAGTAGGATTAGCCTAGAGAGCAGGCTGGAGTCACATGGGGTCTGCCTAACACAGTGACCTGCTTGGCTGCAGATGGCCCTGTCCTAAGAAGAACCGACATCAACCTCCTCTTTCTTTCTGACTCAGCCACTGATCGGCCTGCTCCTCTGCCTCACAGAACCAAATGAAAACACAAACAAAGTAATGCTTGCCTCAGTGCCAAAACAATGTTTGTACATAAGTGAATTTGTTTTTCATGTAACTTCAGATTGCATCAGAAAAGGCAGAGTGAATTTTTGCATGAGCAATCAAGCCCACCCTGTTGCATCAGTGAAACTATTGACCGGTCAGAGATGATGAATTAAATGTGTAGACCTGAATGAGGAGGTTTTGTTGTTTGAGTCTCATCTGCAGGCTAGATGGGGCATGGGGAAGCTGCTGCAGCAGTGAGGAAATTGACAATTGTGTCTGGCATTCACACACGCCTGTTTATGCTTCCTCTTGGCTTCTGCTTGTGATGTTGCTTTCATATATCTCTCCAGAGGATGTAACCTTATTGCTGCTCAATCATGTGTGTTTGTGACTGTTGGTGTGTTCTTGATGTAAACGATAGCCTGTGCGAGTGGCATTTGCATCAAAGAGCTAGAAACTGTGTGCGCACAGAAGACGGAGTCGGCGTTGCATGATCACTCTCCTGCATTCTCCTACTCTTCCAGTTGCGCATCATTGCCATATTGCCTTGCCTGATTGCTAACAATTATGATTTCCCAAGGAGAGGCGGGAGAGAGAGCGTGAGTAAAGGCAGGAGGGGGGAGGAAAATCAAAACAAATGGCTAAGCACTGGCTTTGACCCCATTTGTGGGGAGATTTGTGTACCCATGTTTGTGTCGGGAGTGCTCCATTCAAACGGGATCTCAGACCCTATTTCTGTCTCCCCCCCTCTCACCCTGATCTGGTGCCATTGCCAGGTCATGAAGGGGGAGGTGAATGGGGGAGCGAAGTCAACCAAGGGTCATTGATATATAGATGGCAAACCTCATTGCCTCCCTGAGCGCCCGTTAGCAGTATGAGGCTACGGCCATTAGATGGGATGGGCTTGACGCTGAGCTTTTGTGTGGGTATATAGTTGTTTGTGTGTGTGTGTGTGTGTGTGTGTGTGTGTGTGTGTGTGTGTGTGTGTGTGTGTGTGTGTGTGTGTGTGTGTGTGTGTGTGTGTGTGATGATCATCATCCTGTCATAATAGGCAAGAGCAATCTCCCTGCCCCGCGGTTGCCCCCTCCTCAACAGCTGGAGCGGGGTGAACCAGAGTTCTCGATCTTGATGTGCAGTGTCACGGCGAGGACGTGTGAAAAAAGTGGCTCGTGAACAACATCCACTCACGTTCTCGGTTTGTATGCGATGTTGTGGTCCTAGTGATTTCCCTCCAAACGTCCCACTGACCCCATAACAGGCTAGCTGGTAGTGGTTGTTGAGTTGCTGCATTAAGCATCGCTTATTATGTACAATGATGGATATATTTATCCACTGTAACTCACTCCACTTTCCCAGTATTGGATCAACCCCCCCCCCCCCCCCACGTGACTCGCCGACATCACATGCACGTTCCCCCTGCTTGTGTTGGCTCAAGGTGAAGACATCACGTATCGTCACTCGGGGGATCGTGAATACAAAATGCCCTCAGACATCGATTATATGCCGTGCGTGCAACCTGCTTCTTCGTCTTTTTCCTTGCTCTTCCCTTCCCCCATTGCTGCTACATCATGTTGTGTAGTCAGAGGAGATGGTTCTGTGTGCTCATTGGATGGATGGAAACATTCTCAGGGTTAGCATCACACCACAGGAATGCTGGGAGAATGGCTAAGTTGGATGCAATGAAATTGTCTCCCTTGACTCTATTGTCAACGTGAATTTCTGATTTTGCACTGATCCATTTTTCAAGGAGGAGGTGGGGTAATTCTTTATTTTTGCCTCAATTTTCCTGTCAGGCATCTGTTGTTTCCATTCTGCCAGAGCCCTGGCCTCCGTTGACCCATTATTAGTGCCTAAAGTTGAAAGAGCTTGTTCCTCTCTGATGGCACTAGCTCATGCTGCTCAGCTACCACGGACCCGGGTCTTGTTAGACAGTTGGCCTGACACATCAGCGGAGAAATGGAACGAAACTGTAGAGCATTTATCTAAAGGGTCCATTCACACAAATCACAATGAACATATTTTTCGTGCTGTGCTGCCGCCTCAAATACAATCGTGTGGAATAGATTTTAATTTGTGGTGCTCAAAGTAGTGGAACATTACATTTGAAACTCCAGAAATGGAGTCCCTGAGTTACTCCATTTCTGGAGTTTTGAGTCCCTGAGTTACTCAAGACAATAAACGATTCCTCGAGACACTAGTGTAACTTGAACTTTGTTTCACCCCCAACCGTTGATGTTATCATGTTGTGTTGAAATGTAATCTTGTAAAATTTAGTTTTTGTTTGAATGAGATGTATAAAATGGATATTATAGAGGGAAAGATGAGCTTTTTAACTTACTAGCTCTGAGCAGCTTCTAATACATAATTAAAACTACTAATGCCAATATTTTTATTTGTCAAAGCAAATATTTACATTTATTTATTTCCTAATAATTTGAATGATGTTTTTTTTTATGTAAATACAACTACAATTAACGAGGTAAAAAGATAACATTTAGAATTTGACGGTTTACACTGACAGGGTGGTTGAAATTATTTTCCAGATGGTGGTGGAAAAAAATTAGTTTGGAGCCTTGAAATCCTGAATCTGAATATGGCACATACACTGATTTTTTTTTTACTTTTGATTTCAGCAATACAAATGAGGATTTTCCTAAAAAGGTTGTTCTTTTTTTATCCAATTAATCAATGGAATAATCAGGGATATACTTGATTACTAAAATAATCAATAGCTACAACTCTACAGGTTTCTGTCAAATACACGCTGGACATTGTGTTTATACAGTGCCAATTCCTAACAAGTCTGTAGACTTAGCGCTAGTATTGTTTGTTTTCAGTGAAGGTGTTCAAATGGGCCCCTGTTGGCTGCAGGAGAACAACCAGGAACAGGCGCTGCGAGCTGTAGTAACAGCAGCAGCAGCAGCAGCAGTAGCAGCAGCAGTAGTATCAGCAGCAGCAGCAGCAGCAGCAGCAGTAGCAGCAGCAGCAGTAGCAGCAGCAGCAGCGACAGCGCCCAGGGGCAGCAGTTACCTCGCGCTCACTGGTGACTGTGATGGGAATGGCATTTGGCATGGGAAGTGTAGCTGTGTCTGTTGAGGCCTTGCGTATGGCTAACCTCGCCACCCTACAAACGGAGCCAATGTGTTGAGCAGCTGTGGAAGTGACTGCTGGAGCTCAGCCAGCTCTGCTCCGTTTGATGCCGTGATTTAGCTTTGTGCTCCCTGGCTAACCTCAACGCTAATGGAGGGTGATGCTTGGCTAAAGGGAGGGCGCGTTGGCACGACACATGGTCTTCCTCGGGCTGTTGTGGATTTCACGTGAAAATGTAAACCAGTTACTTTCAAGTAATTTCCAGGCAGGTGGGGCTCCAGGGGTTTCCCCCTCACCGTCATCTGATATCACGTGAACATCCATGCGCACATGTTTGAATGAAAATGTGACAATGGTGTGTTTCGTGCTCAGTGCATCCAATGACTGCAAGTGCAAATGTGTTTGTGTTGTCTCTGCTTGCACGGTGTGCTTTGTAACAGTGATCAATGAGTTTGTGTTGGAGGTGGGGGCGGCCATAAGGGAAGTGTGGTGGTGGGGGTTGCTGAGATTGGGCTCCCATGTTAATGAGATCCTTGACTTGAGACGAGACAAGGACAACAGCAACGCTTTCCCTTCTTGCTCTTTTCTCCCATTGCCTTTTCTCCTTTTTCCTCCTCCTCCTCCATTTCTCCCTCTCCTTTCGTCCTTGCTCTATTGTTCTCTCCTTCCTGTCTCCCTCTCCTGTCCTCTGTCTTTGGACAACAGAAGCCAATTTATGCAAAGGGGAACCAGGCCATCACCAGTTTTTTTTTTTTTACTAATTATCTCTCTGCACAAGGTCTCAGACAATGCTGCATGTTTCCTCAAGTATCGACTTTGACTATTTGAAAACTAAAACTAGGCTAACACAGGAGCACACTGGATATGGAGTGTGTTTGGCAAAGTAGTGCTCAAGTGATCCATAAAGCACGAGTGGGTGTGTCAGTTGGGTCAGACTCTGTCTGTGTGTAGGCGTGTATTTATAGAGGAACCTGTAACTTGTAAGACATGTTTGTTTGGCATTTCAAGTCCGCCCAGTAGATGCAGCTAGTTGCTAACAGTTGCCACAAGGCGTGTCTTTTTGGCTCCGAACAACGGTTTGTTCCTGAACGCTTCTCATGTAGGGGGGTGGGGTGGGGGGAGAAGTGCATGCCAAAGCAGCAACACGCAGCCTTAAAATAGACACCCACACATCCACACGCACACACATCTTAAGTCGAAAGTCGTCCGTGTCACTTAACAGTCAGTAGATGTGGGAGATTTCTCGAGCGATGTTGCGGTGCGAGAGCAGTCCTGGCAGTGAATGCTGGCTGAGGTAGAAAAGGCTGAAACGGGGAGGAAAAACAGCTCTCAGGAGGAATTTGAGGATTGTGTTTCACTGTTCCAATATCCCTGTCATGGAGGGAGGGATTAGCTTTTCAATTTTTAGTATCTGTCAGGGATTAATTTACAGTGGCAACCAGTAACTGAAGCCCCACTGTAACGCGCGCCACTATGCAGGGTGCGTGCGTGCGCGCGCGCGCGCAAGAAAGGCGAAGCTCTCTGCTCGTGTTTACTCGAGCACTCACAGGCCGAGTGGGAGCAGTTGACCTCCTCCAGTGGGGAAAGGGTTAAGCGTCAGCAATGATTGAGGTGTTGGTCGCACGCAGACTGCTCAGAGGACTGCTGCTGCAGATTTTTCTCTCTCTTTCTTAACACTTCCCATTTCCTTCACTCCCCTGCCCTCTGGATTCTTATTTTCGCTCCCACTCTGTCTTTTTTTTTTCTCTTCTTCTTCACACTCCTCCTTTCTTTCTTCTTGCTGCTGACTTCCATTCCTCTCCAGTGTTCTTGTTGGTTTGTTTTGCAGCCCAATGTATCTATTTTCATCATACATTCAGGTCATTGTTACTGAGAGTTTTGGAATCTAACGTTTATAACCCAGTACATGATCACCATTTCGTACACCTTTTTACCTGTGAGCATGTAAAATGGTCTCAGAAATAGAGCGCTTGTGCTTGTACACGTATCCTCGCGTAAGACTCTATCGTCGTCTTTGCACTCTGTGCTTATCTTCCTCGCTCTTCGCTGCTCATTCTCTACAGCCCTCCTCTCTCCGCTCACCTCTTTCTTCCTTTTACTCCCTCACTCCCCGCACCTTTTGTGTCTCTTGCTCGCTCTGTCCCTGTGGTGTAAGGTGGGTGGGTAGAGGGGTGTGTTGGACGTAGCCTGAGTCAGAAGGAAATGAACCCAATAAATCAAGCTCTTGTCCCCGTCTCCTCGCTGCCAGGACCTGCTGCCTACCGAGCGCTCTGCAGCCATGTGCATTTACACTGTTCTCCTTTTAGTAACACCATCTTCAGTGAATGTCATGTTGTTGTTTCCCCCATTTAAATGAATTATTGGACCGTCCCCTGTGAGCTGAAGCGCATTGGTATGACCTCAGGTGTTTGCCTCCTGCAAAATGTTTCGGTGTTTTTGAATTTCACAATGATATAGAACGTGCAGATTAGCTCCCTTTAGTGTATGCATCATGGTTACCAGGGATGTGCTTGAGAATAGACTTCTTTTTTCAATACATTTTTGCGGCTATTTTGTAAATTCATAGCAGGCTAGGTGATAGACTTTATGAGGGTATTTTTGAGGAAAAGATGTATCTCTCTCTCTCTGTTTGTAGTTTGTGATTTCAGTATCTCCCTTGTAAGATGTCACATATTATCACAGATAACAGGCTATATTTCTGCGAAGTGAGTACTTAGTACAGAATTTTCAATCTCTATTTATTATGAAGTGTCTTCAGTGTTAACATATTTGGCTTTATTGTGTCTGTAAAAGCGTTCATCTTCCCTGGGCTTTTTTGTGGTTTGTTGTCTAACAATTTTGAATAAATAGTAGGATAATTATGTGGTGGTTGTTGTTGTTGTTGTTTTTTACACTGATTTACCCAAAAAGAGAAATTTCCACCTCAAGTCAGTTTTAACCAGAGTTGTGAGTGCTGTGACACGGCTCATGTTCTGTCAAGTTTCAGGAGGACTGGGCGTGAACAGCAAAGTCCTGCTACAAGTTCTGAAAAGGATTGAGGTTTGGATTCTCTTGTCCACTCCACCACGTTGTTTTTTTTTTTTTTATATATAAATGTAAGGCTTTGGCTTAATGTGTGGGCATTAAGCATGTGTGTCTTTTCCCAAGTGGTAGCTCTTTGCCATTCTCACTTTTGCTGCAGCCATGTTCCCCGCTACCTTCAGTAGCGTGCTGCAGAGAAGTATCACCACAGCATGATGCTCCCATGCGGTGTTTGTGCTGAGACATACGAGTGTGGTACGCTTGCCAAACGGCTCCAGTTCGGTGTCATCAGATCATAGAACCCTCTTCCACTTGTCCCGGAGTCTCCCACGTGCCAGCTGGCAAACACCAGCCCAGATGTCATGTGAGTTGTTTTCAACAGTGCTGCTCGAACACAAAGCTGAGGATGTGGAAGCTGTTGGACAACAGATGCCGTATGCACAGTGTCTCTCAAGGAGCCCTGCAGCTCCTTCCGAGTGTCCATCACTTGTGCTCTTCTCACGCACACAGGCGGCTCGCTCTCGGCAGGCTGTGCCACAGTTACATTTT
This sequence comes from Ophiodon elongatus, assembly GCA_016806645.1. Lineage (NCBI taxonomy): Eukaryota > Metazoa > Chordata > Actinopteri > Perciformes > Hexagrammidae > Ophiodon > Ophiodon elongatus. The sequence goes on from JACSYO010001694.1 coordinate 2,202,493, forward strand.
TCTCTGATGAACATACTGTACTTGAGAGCAATGTTCTTGTACTCTTCTCTTGATTGGTACTTTTTAATGAACTTACCTTGGATTTGTTTTGTTACTTCGTTTTCATGACATAGCTTTTGTAACAAAATTGCCGTTGCATCAGTTGAACCCTCCAGATACAAGTGTATTTAAAGGAGAATTATGTAATATATTTACTGTATTCGATCAGAAAAAAGAATAAACATAAGGAAACATGTTGAGTTTGAAATACTGGCTTCTCCGACAACAACGCTGCAGCCAGTATGTTCTCTTTTCAAATTTCCATTCCAGTGTAGAACCTCTGTGTGATCCTGCCGACTGCCCATTTCGATACACAGGCTTGCCAGATATGAAACAAATTGGCATGCAAACAGCAACCATGGGAGCCAGCAAGCAAACTGGATTCTAGAAATGAGCCTACATAAATAAAAAACATGTTCCACCAGTTTAAAACTAGTTTAATGACGTGAACATCTCTCTGTGGGTCGTGTACATTTGGGTTATCAAGGCAGTGAATATTTAGGGCACAAACGCTCATTTGACCAGGCTTTGCCCCCCCAGTGCCCACCTCTAAATTGACTCAATTTAAGAATGCGATTACTCTACAAAGTTGCATTATGATAGAGACATCCAAATGGAGCACTTGAGTGACATTACTCACACCCATCCCTAGCCACTCTCTATTTATCTCTTATCCAATAGAAATTAAATACCAATTTTAGAAGAGTTTATTCAATTTTGTGTTCTAGTGTTTTAGTGAAACAATGTACCTGATGTTGGTTAGCTAGCCTCCAAATAATGTTCGTCCATGTCGGTCGAACAACAAAGAGCTAACGTTACATTTTCTAAGTAATCTGCGCCGTTTGTAAGTTAGCACCGAGTTAGTATTATTTTTAGGTTTACTGTTTAACAATAGAATACGAAAAGGCCAAAAAGAGTTTTATAGGCACCTTAAATCACAGTTCAACACTTTAATAAAAATATGTTAAAAAAACACAGTACAAGCTCTCCTTGCATTTAACGCTACCAAAATTCATTTGTATACAGGACATGTATGTGAGTTATAAATATCACAGCCAGATTATAAAGATTGTTCGGGTTAAATTTAAATGTGACTGACTTTCATCTGTTGGTTACTCAACAGTAAACCAAGTTTGTGGCTGACAATGCCGTGTGGTATAATCTGAGGTTGCAGTAAGCCACCACTTCCCCTCAGGGCCTCCAGCATCCATAAACTTTCACAGCGATTCACCCCCTCCCCCCTCTTGTGTTGGTGCCTGTGAAGTGCACCTGCGGTACTTCAGGGATATGATTTTTGATGCCTAACAACATGTTAAGTGTTACCCTGCCTTTTTGTTTTCCTGGACACAAACCTCGCTTAGGTTTTGCGCTTCTGTGCACATCAGATAATGTGTTTGCGCTGCGTCTTGGTACACACCTGCTGACATGGTTCGTGTTTTTGGGGGCACACTAAAAGATTAATGCCGCACCAGAAATTATGTTGTGTTTCAGAATATTGTCAAAATGGGACACATTGCACGGGAATTTAACTCCTCAGCCAGTACAACCGAGGGAACTGAGAGACGGCTTTTGATCAGACAACACAGGAGTCAGCGGAGACATTGACACACGGTGGCAGCCTCCAACATGACATATAAATTATACAAGCCAACTCATCACAGTGCAGCTCTCGTGCTCTTCATTATCCTAAACACTTTGTTCACAGAGCCACATGCTCTGTGGTGTCATTGTAGTTTTCAGTCCGCTGTTGGCTTGTTAATACACACTGCAGCAGTCATTCTCTGTGGCAGGACACACAGGGCCACTTTGTTGCTTTCATTTGTACAACTAAGCTGTTAAGTTGACTGACAGTCTCAACTTTCTCGCCTCTCTCTCTCTCTCTCTCTCTCTCTCTCTCTTCCCCCTCTCTCTCTCTTCCTGATCACCTCGCCTGTCCTTCTGCCAGCCGGTGGCGGAGCCGATCCCCATCTGCAGCTTCTGCTTGGGGACCAAGGAGCAGAATCGCGATAAGAGGCCGGAGGAGCTCATCTCCTGCGCCGACTGTGGCAATAGTGGTGAGTGCTGCTTTGTGACCAGTCAGACCCGAGACCTTGGCACCAGTTCAGTCTGTGACCGGTTAAATGTTCCTAGTTTATGTGGTCCGAACAACCACAGAAGAAGAGGATCCATCAGCTTTCTGCAAAGTATAGATGCGATATGATTGGTTAGAATACATGTAATCTCAAATTCTGTATTGCTTTGTAAAAAAACCATTTTCAGTTCAAAAACGAACATAGGCACAATGCCAAGCACACATCTTGTAAAAAGATTACTTCGCGTCATGTTTTAGGAAGCTGCACACAACAATTTACAGTCACAGACTCATTTATCTCTGCCCATTTTTGGGTCCAGGATGTCATGCTTAAATTTGAGCAAGACAAACGCAACAATTGACGGATACTGGCAGCGGTCTCTGTTTTCCAGAGAAATTGGATATAAATCTGGTTTTCCTGCAGCTTAGTGAAAGCAGAGGAGAGATTGTGTTCCTCTTCTTTCCTCCGTGGGTTTCTATCCCAGACAAGACCATCTTGTTTGCTGCTCTTCAAACGGCAAAAGCACATCTCTGACAGATTGTCATTTATGTTTGAACACTCTCTTTGCAGCCAGGTTTGATTCAGGGAGGCCTTTTCAGTTCCAAAAGGAGCTCTTTTTTTTTCTTCTTTTTTTTTTCTTCTCCAACAATGATGCAAGTGGGTCATGGCTGTCAGTCAGCAGCGGCAACAAAAAAAAAAACAACGTCTGTGTGACGTTGACGCACTCGTTTGTGTACGCGTGTCTCTCTACCTGCAGGCCACCCGTCCTGTCTCAAGTTCTCCCCAGAGCTCACAGCGCGAGTCAAGGCTCTGTGGTGGCAGTGCATCGAATGCAAGACTTGCAGCAGCTGTCAGGATCAAGGGAAGAATGCGGTGAGTGGATGAGCGAATATGGCGGATTGGCTGCCTGTCGGTGTCTGTGAACACTCTTCTCTGCTTCGGTGCCAGATAGAGATGCTGATAGACATAACTGTGGTCCTGGGATTGAGCTATTTTAGTCGGCATCGGCATGATTTCACTCTTTTCCCTTACTTATCAAGTGAGGGATACATGTTAGTTAAATGTTTGTCGAGAGGTTTGACAGTGAGACGAATTGCGCAACTTGCTACCAAGATGCACAATGATGAAATACATCTTTGAGGACGGAGAATAAAAGGGAAACGCAGAGGTTGCTTAAACCAGTCATGGTGGAGATTTTCAAAGTATAGTCCGACTGTAAAAGGCAAATTCACAGTGATTGAATAAAAATTATATGATATTATAATTTTGTCCGTAGCTATGTGGAAATATGCTGAAAATATGCCATTAAAATCATCAAACAAAGTGCATCATATCCATCTTATTGGACATGAGTGACACATATTTGATTTTCAAAAAAATATGCCCCACCATATTGTTCTAGCTTTCATGTTAGTTTTAACATGTTCAATGGGTCAGTGAGACTCACTTTGTCTGAAACACATCTAAAGGGTGTAATAATAATAATAATAATAATAATAATAATCATCATCAATACTTGTGTGTGTGTGTGTGTTAACTGTACAGGACAACATGTTGTTCTGTGACTCCTGCGACCGGGGCTTCCACATGGAGTGCTGTGATCCTCCCCTCACGCGTATGCCAAAAGGTAAGCACATGACTCCTTTCCTAAGCAACAGGACTGCTGCTTTAACTCATCACTTACCTCTTCATTGCTTATTTGCAGCCTCCCATGAATTTAACTGACAGAATACCCAAAGCTCATACATTACTACTCTATACGATCATTATAGTCGCACTAAATGATGTCTGGAGTTCTCATGAATCACCTAATGCTCCACCATTAAGTGCTAATGTATTCGAGACGTCCCGGAGCATGTTGGTATCTGCACTGAAGACCGTCTCGTCTAATCCACCTCAGGGTGTGTGAACCTGTGCTTTTACTCTTTCTCTGCAGGCATGTGGATTTGTCAAATCTGCCAACCCAGGAAAAAGGGAAAGAAGCTTTTACATGAAAAGGCAGCACAAATCAAACGGCGCTACAACGCACCGCTGGGGCGGCCCAAGAACAGGTAGAGAAATGCCTTCAGCTCTTGGCGGCTTCTTCAATGTTGAGATCAAGATGTCACGTATCTGCTCCAACTAAGTGCAGACGAGCTAACAGCCACAATGCCTACCCTCTAAAATGAGCTCACAGCTACTGTTTTCCTTTATTGCCATTTCTCTTGTCTAAGTAATTTATCATTATCTAGATATAAATATAGACTGTGTGTGTGTCTATATATCTATATATATATCTATATATAGATATATAGTTTGTCCAATAAGTACATATGTGGTCCCATGAGCAGAGTCTTAAACAGACCGCTCTCTTTCTCCTCAGGCCGGGGCGGCCCTTTAAAAAGCTGGGCAGGCGCGGTCGGCGAAAGCGCTCGGCCTCAGCCAACTCGTCCTCCAGCTCCTCCTGCGAGGGTTACCCTGGTGACGACCGGCTGCTTTTTTCGATGCGGGACGACGACGACCTGTCGCAGGGCAGCCTGCGCTTCAACAACAAGACCAAGGGCCTCATCGACGCCCTCACAAAGTTCTTCACGCCGTCGCCTGAGGGCCGCAAGGCCCGGCAGGAAGTAGTGGACTATTCACAGCAGTGCCGCATCCGAAAGAAAGCCAATCGCAAAGGAGAAGGAGATGATAGAGGTCAGGATTAGCTTCACTACCATTGCAGTATGACTTTTGTTTCATCTCTGGGTGATGTAAGATATTAGATTTGAAGTGGTCCAGTGGACAATAAAAAAAAAATGCAATCAATCTAAGTATTAGTATTATTATTATTACAGAAAAGTACAAGATGGACAGCTTAGAATGTTATTGTAAACTGGCCAGAATACATTTATAAAGTTCATGTACTTAACATGCAAATCATAGATAGCTTTGTAATTTCAATAGAAGTGATAAGGCAAGGCAAGTTTATTTGTATAGCACATTTCAACAACAAGGCAATTGAAAGTGCTTCACTTAAAACCATTAAAACCATTAAAAGCATCAAAACATAATGCAAAAGAAAAGAAGATTTAAAAACGATTAAGAACATTCATTTAAACATTAAAAACAAACATTAAAAATACATAAGTGATGTAAAGGGATGTCAATGTACTGTGTTGTGTGTAGTGTACAAGGCATGAAGCTAATTTTCAATAGTGCAGTAACAGAGCTAAGAACGTCTTCCACTCCACTCCTTTTTGTATTGTATGACAGGGAATCTTTAGGGGGAGATAGCAGGTCAATAATATATGCCACATAAACGTGGTTGACATCATCTGAAAGCTGTGAACCTGAAGATTAATTTGATGCATTTGAGGGGCGGGACTTAGTGATGGTTAATTTAAGCTCATTGTATCCTCAAGAGTCTTAGCTTTCCAGTCATACCCAATTTATGCAATTCCAAGACTATTTCGGGTTAGTGAATGTACCGATACCGGCTACAGCCTCTGATAGACGTTAAAGCTGGCGGAGGATGCCGGCGTACGCACAGACGGGAAGACGTTAATGGAGCAACTGCGAAAACATGAAAACTAGGCGCTGAATTTCAACATCTTTTAATAACTTCCACAGCATACGTTGCTAATAGTTGCACTTTAACGAGCCATCAGCATCATGATATTAAAAATCCTACTGTATCTTCATGCATCTTTCCCCAATACTCTTATCAGGCTCGATAGTTAGCTAACGAACAGACTCTGTACTACCGATTAATGTTGTGCTGCAGAGACGGTGCTTCAATTTTTCATGTTACTTATTTGGAAATTGTAGACCGATGGTAAAATGGTGCAGCATTGATATTTTTTTTTCTGCCTCCAAAAACTGTAGCTGATGCATCAAAAGAAATTGCTTTGTAATATAAAGTGGCCTCCTGCAGTTCTCTTTCCACTGAACTTTCCGAGTGCAGCACTGTAGAAGAGAATGAATGTGATAGAGCAGACGCATTAGTAGCATTCACTTCAATTTTCACTGGCAACGTCTTTGTTTCAACCCACTTTGAAGATTCTGTTGTACACGTTGGATAAGCAGGTTTATACAACCTGTATGAGTTTTGTGACAAATCCCGAGAGATGATTCAAAACCAGTTTACCCTACATATGTATAAAACGCCACATCAACCAGAACAGTAGGTTTATCATGGAAAACATAGATGCGTCTGTGGGGATATGGCTTTAATCTAGCCATCTATATTGTATTTTACTTTTGCATTGTGAAAACGCACATGTGACAAACATGCACAGTAATTAGTATGTTCACCTTCACCGGTTTACATGGAAGCCTAAATGAAGTGGGACAACGCTTTTGAGCAACTCGAGTTGCACTGTTTAGTAAAAGTGTACTAACGAAAGAGCAATGTAGGACCTGCATGTTGGTCTTTCACCCCATCCCTGATGTTAAATTAGCAAAATTCCCCCCTATTTAAGAAAGAATTTGGTCATCGGGGTTTATTGTTAGAAAACGGTTTACCATGTATCGATGCCTTAATGTCTGCCCGCTGTGACTGCAGCACCGTTTGTACAAATCAATCAGCACACATCTCGGCACTCCGTCCTGCCAGCGTCTCGATACATTTTCATTAATGTCGACTCTGTGTTTCTATCCCCAGACAATCAGGAAGGCAGCGACTGGCGTGATGAAGATGAGAAGCTGCCCGGCCACGAGAACCTGACGGAAAAAGACATCGAGCTGTTCAGACACATCCAGGAGCTCGCACTGCAGGTACACAGACAGAGAGACACAATATTAAATGTGTTTTTAAAAAGTTGAATGATCAGAGGCGGGACACCGGGTAAGGAGGACCTGAAGCGGGGCCACGTTGTAGAGTGAGACAGCATGAGCAGGGGAACCCCGGAGAGCCCCATGAGGCGGTGGCTGAGGCTGTCAGGCTGGAGTTATGGGGCGTGGTATGATGATGACCCACGGTGGGAGCTGGATGTCAGCGGTGATGAGAATGCCTTCAGAAAGAGTCGAGTCAACAACACCCAGGTCGTAAACCATGAAGTCACTGGCTCAGGCGAGGCTTCTGGGATGTAGGCACGTTTGTGGGTGGAAAAGTCAATTAGCTGTATTGATTATTAATTGTATTAATAAATTAATTTACCATGGAACTCTTGCCAGATTCAGCAGGTATATTAAAATCATCAATTGCCATAGATCAAGGGTAGAGCAGGATGATGAGTGTCGGAGTCAGCAGGGATCAAAGGTTTGGTTTTTAAATGACCAATAGATGCCAATAAAAAGGTGTTATTGACAACAACTCCACTACACGGTTATTAAAGTATAATGTTGTCGCTGGGGATTTGCTGATGATATGCTCATGTTTGAAAGGGCAGGGCTGCTTAGTGGAATCACACCCTGCAGGCATAACGTGATTGAGTGCGTGAGGCCTCTGCCACGTCTCATGTTAGGCACATAATCACAGTGTTGGTGTCAAAGAACATCTGATGTTTGATGGTGTGGATGTTGAGCAGGGCAGCTCTAATGGCTAGGTTAGCCTAGCCAGTGTAGTTACAGAGAGGAAATGTAAATGAGCTACATTAACTCCCCTTTCCATGCAGCGCAGCAGTAGATTGGCCAGAGAGCGGGTGTTTGGCCGGTGTCAGGGGAGTCGTATTAAAACACCATCCCACTGGAATATTCACTGCAGTGTTTAAGTGTTTGATGCAGGCAGGCAGAGTGGTATGCCCTAATGATGTGTGAAAAGGGCCGTGGAGTAAAATACATTATCATCATAAACGACAGGCAGAGATGTGCAAACTGTGTCAGCAGCTCCACTTAAAGCTCCATTGTCATGCTAGCAGGTCGCCCGTTATCTCTGAGAATCACAAAGTGCTAAGAAGTGGCTTTTGGTCACTGACTTAATCGATTATATATTATAGATGTGTTACTGATGACGGTATCCTGCCTCCCTCTCGCGCCTTAGTGTAAGATCCTATTACAGTAGGCCCTGGTGTGTAATCCGTCTACTTACCCTTTGATCACTCCAGCCGTAAAGTTGATCTTCCGTGTCTCTCCCTCCTTCTCTGTTGCCCACCAAAACAGAAAGTCGGGGTGACGGGTCCACCAGATCCTCAGATGCGCTGTCCGTCAGTCATCGAATTTGGCAAGTTTGAAATCCAGACGTGGTATTCATCTCCCTACCCCCAGGAGTACAGCAGGTAAGCTAATTACGCTAATGAAGCTCAAGAGCATAATGCACTTAGCTCACAGTCCTGTTGTGGCGGCATAGCAATTACCACCGGCGTAATGGAGCTCAATTATAAGGTTGTTTACAGTACCACCTACTTTGGCAGGTAACCAGCCAGAGCCGGGGAGGCAATTTGATTCTGATTTGCTACGGGTGTATTCATTTTCTTCATGCATGTAACTGTTAAATGAAATATGCCCTGCTACTCTTACGAAATCTGTTGTTCAAATCCTATTGGTTCCACGTGTGTCTCAGGCATTGCAGTTTTTTTGCTCATTTCAAAACAAGAGCTGTTTTTCATCATTGATTAATCAGGCAAATGTTTTCTCAAATGTCAATGAAATGAATCAAAAGTCCTCACAATTTACCAAAGCCCAAGTTGACTTATACATATTGCTTCTTTTGTCTGACTAACAGTCCAAAAACCTGAAGATATTCAATTAACCCTCTGAACCCCAGGCAGTTTCGGGGCGTCTTTCGCTCCTGTTCCATTCTTCTCTCTGCAGTCTTGATTTTCACCAATATAAGTCCTGCACATCTACCACGCACGACCAAGGCTAGAAGTAGAGAAACCTCAACAATGTCTTTTGTGCATTTAAAATGCCATAAATCATAGAAAAGAAAAACAATGCAAGTTGAATTTCTTTGATAATTTCTTTATCAAAAATTGACACACAATGGAATCTATATATCCAACATTTTCCCAAGTTGGCACAAGTCAATGTTGGAAAACATATGGAGGTTCTACGGGCTATTTACATTGAACTATGCGAATTTTTACAGCCTACTAACAGCCTCTCCTGTTCTCTCTTCAATGCTCTTTGTTCAGCAGCTGCAGTTCAGTCAAAGTTTCACCGAATGTTTTTCACATTTTGGTCCTCGTAGCGCTGAGGAGCGCAGAATTTTGTTTTTTTACAGGAGCTGTTGAGAGTAAACGGTTGATTCGGGGCAACATTTTAAATGAGACATGTGGAATAAAATGTTTTTGATGAAATATCAAAATTGTAGGCTTGGTTTCGGTTGCGTTTTCTGACAGAACCGTTCACACTTTGTGTTTTCAAGGACAGTCGGAATCGTTTTCACAGCTTCTGGCTTTGATAAACGGTGTAGTTTTGGCGATTTGTTTATGGAAAACATGCTTTTCCATCCCGCTAGCGGGTTTTGGGGTTCAGAGGGTCAACTATCAGAAGAAAAAGAAAACCAGCAACAGTTCTAAATGTTCTGTCGATCAATTACTTTTCCAGTAACTTCATTTCAGCTCAAGCTGTGATTTCTTTTTTTTTTTTTTTTTTTAAAGAAAAGAAAAAAAAATATATTTTTTACAACCATTCCTCACGTTTCCTTCTTCCACTGTACTCTCCTCCCTATTTCCCTTTCCAGACTACCCAAGCTCTACTTGTGTGAGTTCTGCCTGCGCTACATGAAGAGTCGCAGCATCCTCTACCAGCACATGAAGAAGTGCAACTGGTTCCACCCCCCTGCCAACGAGATCTACAGGAAGGAGGATGTCTCTGTTTATGAGGTGAGGAACTGTTCAGGCTGAATGGTGGTGACGGCTGATGAACAGAACCACCGGAAGAATGTGAGTGATTGTGGAAGACACTGTAACAGAGAGAGACCGGCCTCTGTTGGACCCGCACACCACAGCACCGTTAACGCATCATCCTTTACCGAAGCAGCCGTTCTTCTGCACCTAGTATACTAAGTCGAACCCCTGGTTCTCTACACACTTGTACTGTAAAGTCACAGTACAGACCAACGAATCCTTACTCAAAAATGTTTCGACTTTTACCGAAAGCCACTCATTTTTATTAACACTATGGGAGTATCTGCAAAATCAAAGATGACAACTTCATGAATATACAGCATGTTGCTCCATCCAACTCCTAATGGTGACAGATTGACATCCCGGCCTACTATAGAGGACTATATGTTTATGTCATCAGGGAAAGTAACCGTGCTTATTAGAAGAATTTCTAATCACTATGCACAATTCCGCTCTTCTTCTGGGTCTCGGAGCGCAGCAGAAGATTAATTCAGTGGATTGTTGTCTGCAGGCCATGGCCACTGCAGCTCCTGTTTCCCCGCTCTGCAGTCCATCCCTGCTCGGAGGAGAGCAGATGTAACTGGCGAGCTGCCAAACTGAACCGCCCTCCTTCTCTTTCTCTTTGCAGCTCCTTGTTTCTCGCCTCCACCCTCTCGATCAGTCAGGGTCTCCAGAGACACGGCTGAGATCATTGCCTGACACTAACTTCTACTTCATTCACCTCCGCTTTGTTCCACAGCTCCCTAACAGCAGCTTAAAGATGTACTTCTGGACAGCAGTGTGTCCGGCAATGAATGAATTTCGTAAACAAGTCTGTCATCGTGTTGTGCTGATGTTGTGTTTCTTCTCTAATCCCACAACAGGTTGATGGGAATGTGAGCACAATCTACTGTCAGAACCTGTGTCTGCTGGCCAAGCTGTTCCTGGACCACAAGACCCTCTACTATGATGTGGAGCCCTTCCTTTTCTACGTCCTGACCCAGAACGACAGCAAAGGTTGCCACCTTGTTGGCTACTTCTCCAAGGTATGGCCGATGCTCCCAACCGCGTCCTTTTGTTGGATTTCACTCCCTCTTGCCCACAGCCTCTCGGCAAAGTCATTTTCAAGAAATACACACCTCTATAAATTATTACCATCCACCTGCAGAACCAAAATGGGGAGAAAAATATATTCAAATTAAATGAAATTGAAATGCTTTGGCATCACCCCTCACAGGTGCATTGCCACAAACATACAAATGCTCAAATGTGTCCCAGATAAACACTGGGTGCTGTGAGCTCCATTGCCCCTCTGTAGCGTTTGCAGGTGCTCCCATTAACATGCCACCTCGCTGCCAAAACACAGCAGTTAGTGAGCGGACGCAGCACCATCAACACCCTGCTGTACACCCACACAGGCCTGCTCTGTGATGTACTTTCCATTTTATAAATGTATTTTCTTCTAATGGTCGAATGTGCCTGCTTCTTTCCCTCTTCTCCAGGAGAAGCACTGTCAACAGAAATACAACGTGTCATGCATCATGATTCTTCCACAGTACCAGCGCAGGGGCTATGGACGCTTTCTCATCGACTTCAGTAAGGGCTCCAGCTTCAAACAAAACGCACACAAAGTGGCAACACCAATAACCGGGAAATGTATCTGCTGATAGACAAAATTAAGAAATTGAAAAATAGAAAATTACTGTGGTGTATGTCTTTTTTTGGCTCAAGATGTCCTTGGTTCCTCTTTCCCTCCAGGCTACTTATTGTCCAAGCGCGAGGGCCAGCCAGGATCTCCAGAGAAGCCTCTGTCCGACCTCGGTCGGCTGTCCTACATGGCCTACTGGCGCAGTGTGGTGCTGGAGTGTCTCCACGACGTCCGCGATCGGCAGATCACCATACGACAACTCAGCAAACTGACCGGGATCTGCCCGCAGGACATCACCACCACCCTGCACAGTCTCAGCATGCTGGATCAGCGAGGAGACAGGTCAGAGACGGGACCGGGATACATTCAGAACGCCTTCACATTATTCAGTAGCATCTTAAATGGGTCAACGGTGTACTCCAGTGGTTCACAGCGTAGTCCCACCAAGTTCCTGCAGATTGCACTGTTAGAAGAGGGTGTAGGCATTCTTACTTAGCTGGCCTTGTTATTTCTTCTTCATTAGCATATTATATAACTTACTATGGTGCAGTGAGAAAAGGAAGGAGGATCTGGTCACCAGACAGTTTTCAGTCACAAAGTATTAAAGGCTCTTGTGACTAACCCCGAAGCAACAGAATATAGCTTGTAGCCCGGCGACACCTTGCATGTAAACAAAGCAAGCCTTTAAAGTAGGCTTTAGTAAGATCATTGCTCACACACACACCTTATTAATACGAAGATGCAGTCTGTATTTATATTCTGCTGGCTATCAACATAGGTTAGGTACCCTCCTGCAGCCTAATTAATTAACTCAAGTTAAAACTTTATTCAATTAGAAACCCTGGTAATGCTTTCTGTTCTAAATAAAGTTCTTAATTACAATGTAATGAAATGCTGGATCTCGGCCCATGCAGCTAGCACTTCTTCCTGAAGTGGCCCACAGACTAATCTGCAGGTAACATTGACCTGCACCCAAGCCTTTTGACACTTTCTGATATTCGGCCAAATTACAGCAACAGTAGAATTGAAAGGGAAGCGTGATGGTCAGTTGATTAAGTGTAATCAGCGAAGTTTACTCCAGTGATTAATGTCTTGTCAGTATTAACTTACAATGATGTAAACAAAGACAGAAGTCTGCGTCTGCACCAGAATTTCTTTTGTCGATGTCACCAAACGGCAAACTTTTTAAGCTTTGGTTTAAAACACAAACATTGTTAAGTACACATATTCATCCCAATAATCTTGTAAATCACAGTCCATCTGCACACACGTAACCACACACATATACACACACACACACAACACTTCGTGGGCGTCGCAAGCTAACAAACACATAGGTGTGAATGCACACAGTCGTATACTGACATACACAGCCAGAGTCTCCCAATTTCTCCATGCTCGCATGTAAAGAAACGAGCTTGCAGAGTTCTGACGCTCTTGTTTCTGTTTGGTTTGGTCAGGCTGGTTCTGGTGCGTCGGGAGAAGCTGGTGTCCAACCACATGACTCGTCTCAAGGCCCGGCCACGGCAGCTGGATGTCGACCCCGAGTGCCTCCGCTGGACTCCCGTCATCGTGACCAACACGGTGGTCTCTGATGCCGACGGAGATGACGACGATGACGAGGAGGAGGATGACGACCCAGAGGACCACAAACGCACGGAGGTAAATGCGTTGAGTTTGTGTTTGCTCCAAGTAGAACAACAGGTTGATGTCACAGTTGTTGTACATGCGTATTGATTTTATTTCACTTTATCTGTCAATAGATCAAACCAAGTCACAAGGTCCCACCAATGTCCTGGCACATGCGCCAAGGAAAGAAGAGGGATGAGGAGGAGGACGAGGATGAGGAGGAGGAAGAAGAGGAAAGAAAGTGCTTCCTGGGGTTTCCCATTAGCCAAAGCTCTCCAACGTCCCCTCCCATTCGCTGTCCACCCTCTGTCCCAGAGCCACCACGTCCCCCTCCCCCAGCAAATGGAGAACGCAGACCACGGGGGCGCCCACCCAAAAACTGGCCTTGGGGCAAGGTGAAAGACAGCGCACGGGTGGGACGGCCACCTAAGATCCGCCCAGTGGAGGACGAGGATGACGAAGACGAGGAGAGAACAGAGGGAGGAAAAACCACAGGCTCTTCCACCAGCCCCCCCTCTCTTTTCTCCCTGGACAGACAAGCAGAATCCACAGCCTTTCACTCACTGGACATGGCCAGACACCCTTCCATAACTCCCACACGAAGAGGGCGGCCCCCGAGGAAAAAGAGAGGCCCTAAGCCCAGATCGATGGAAGGGCCTGGGGAGGCGCTGGCACAGATTCCTATGGTTTCCAGGTTGAATGAGTCTCTTCTTGTCAGGAAGAGCTGCTTCAGTGAAAGCAGTGAAGAGGAGGAGGAGGAAGAGGAGGAGGAGGATGACGACGATGATGAAGATGACGATGAGAGGAGGGCATGCTCCCCACCCATCCTCACCAAGCCTGCCTTGGGGCTCAAATGCAAGGTAAGAAACGAACAGTGTCCCGTTAGCCGCGAATGCTAAGATTGATTCATTGTTTAATTCCTGGAGTGCCCATGCCTTTTACTATAGTCTTCTTGATCTGAGTTAGTCTGGGTAATAACCAGTCCTGTTTCTACCTAGAAGCCACTGAGGAAGCGTCGCTTTCGTCAGCGCAGCCACCCTCACAGCAGCGTGGTGACGGAGACGATCTCTGAAACCACAGAGGTGTTGGATGAGCCGTTTGTAGACTCTGACTCAGAGAGGCCTATGCCCAGGCTGGAGGAGGAGACGCCGCTGGGCCACCCACTACACCGCTACCCACCAGCCCGCTCTGTCATGAGGTTGTCTGACCCAGCACCGAAAAGGGGCCGACACTCCAACCTCACAGATTCAGAGGAAGACGGTGAGCAGACAGAGTTTTGAAGCCGATCTTGGCAGGATTCAGTGATGATTGGTTTGTTTGTGTACAGACTCTGTGTGCAGCGTTATCTAACGCTGGCTTATCTTCTTTCCCCTCTCAGAGCTAACACCTGTGCTGAAGCCTGTGGCTCTGCCAGCACCTCCATCAGAGACCCTAGCGGCCAACCCTGAGGTCCCGGTCAAGAAGAAGAAGGGCTGGCCCAAGGGAAAGAGCCGCAAACCATTGCACTGGAAGAAACGAGGACCTGGAAAACCACCTGGAGCAGCAGCAGACAGCCAGGCCCAAAGTGGGGATCCGCCACCCCCCAAAATCAAGATGAAGCCCGGCCGCAAGCCCCGGAGCTGGTACCTGCAGCGGGCCCAGGAGGAGGCGGAGCAGGAAAGACAAAGGCAGCTGGAGCAGCAGCTGGATAAGGACCCCCAGCTGCTCCAGACAGAGGACCGTATCAGCAAGCGAGGCTGCAGAACCAACACCGACAGAGACGCCAAACACAAAGACTCTGATGAAGAAGATGACTATCACCCGAAACCTGTTGAGCAGACTGTGCCCAAGCGGCCAAGAGGAAGACCGCCCAAGAACCGCGCCCTCCGCCCGCCACCACAGCCTGCCCCCAAACCACCGCCCACCTCTGAGCCAGAGGAAGAGGAGGAGGAGGAGGAGGAGGCTGAAAGAGCCTGGGAGGAAGATAAACCCAGCCGTCCACCGTCCCGTGCCCTGCTGTCCCCTTCGTCCTCGTCTTCCACCTCAGGGCCCCGGGCCCCACAGTCCCGGCCTCAGGACACGGAAATGGCTGACAGGGAGGAGGACGACGACGATGAGGAGAGGGAGGAAGAGGAATGCGGAAGCTTGGGCAGCGGAGGCGGAAGTATCAACAGGCGAGCAGCGGTTACACCAGGTTCAGGAAGCAGGCGCAGTGAAGACCACGATGCAGATGATGAAGGTGATGGACACTTGGAGGACAAGAGCAATGGCAGCAACAACAGCAGTAAGAAAAGAAAAAGTCAGGACTCTGAAGATGATGATGATGATGAAGACGAGGAGGAGGAGCCCGCCTCCCGTGCAAGCTCTCCTCCGGTCAAAGAAGAACCCCAAGGCGGAGAGGCTTTTTTAGACATGGAGAACAGCGTGGCGCGAGACTATGTCAGCAAGCAGGAGGAGGAAGAGGAGGAGGAGGAGGAGGAGGCTGAGGAGGAGGTGCAGGAGGCCAAGTGTCGGCCCTCCTCAGCCGACCCGCAGCAGGAGGAGAGGCGTCGCCGAGAGCAGGAGGAGTCTGCAGCAGCAGCTGCGGCAGTGGAAACCGTTACAGCCATGTCGGTTCCCTCTGAGCCCATGGAGCTCCAGTCTCTGCACCCGGACGACAAGGACGTCACGCTGTTGATGGAACCCCAACACGCGCATCCACACTCCCACCCTCACCAGCACTCCGACTTCAAAGAGGAGCTGGGCCACCATCACCCACACCACCCCCATCACCACTCCAATGAGCTGGACCTGGAGACGATGCAGGCCGTCCAGTCCCTGACGCAGGGCGAAGCCCAGGACGAAGAGACTGAACCCCAGCCACACCACGGGGCCTACCAGGACTGCGAGGAGACCCTAGCTGCCTGCCGGACCCTGCAGAGTTACAGCCACACAGGGGAGGCCGAGGACGAGGCTCTGGCCTTGGTGGAGGAGTGTGGGGCCTCCCAACACAGCAGTCCCCTTCCTAACCCCCCGGTGCCGCCCCTACCCAGTCAATCTGTGCGCTCGGTGAACAGTCCGGGGTTGTCCTCGGGCATCATGGACACAACACCGGCAGGCCAGAGGGGAGGGACGCCTGGCCCCACAGGAGCAGGGGGAAGTGGTGGAGGAGCTGGAGGTGGGTACACCCAGATCACGCCGGAACATCCCAGTTCTCTGTCCGCCCCCTCCCAGCAGAACATGGAGACGTCGCCCATGATGGACGTACCGTCTGTGTCGGACCACTCGCAGCAGGTGGTGGACAGCGGCTTCAGTGACCTCGGCAGCATAGAGAGCACCACAGAGAACTACGACAACCCCAGCAGCTACGACTCCACCATGGGCGGAGGGGGTAATGGAACAGGGAATGGGGGGAACGGAGGGGGAATGTCAGCTGCCGTAGTCGCGGGAGCGACCACAGCTTCCTCATCGTCAGCCTCCTCTTCTTCAAGCTCAGCCACCCCGTCCTCTCAGTCTAACAGCTGCTCTTTTGTGCCAGCCCCCAGCCTCACATCCTCCACGGGAACAGGAGGGTCCCAACTAGGGATGGGCAGCTGTGGCCTCATCCAGCAAACAGGGCCAGGGCCCAACAGTGGACCAGGTGCCAGTAATGTAGGCAGTGCTGTACCCCAGCCACCCCCTCCCCCACCACCGTCTAACACCCCCGGTTGTGGCATTAAGTCCCCTCAGAGCTGTGGTGTGATCGAGAGGCCTCCCAGCACCAACCAGCAACAACAACAGCAGCAGCAGCAGCAGCAGTCCCAAAAAAAGGTTCCTCAGCAGCAACAAGCGCCCAACCCTCAGCCTTCACCATCAGCACCAACACCACAGCAGCAACAGCAACAACAACAACAGCAGCAACAGCAGCAACAACAACAACAACAGCAGCAGCAGCAGCAACAGCAGCAGCAGCAGCAGGCCCTGTCCCAGTGTAGCATGGGTAATGGCTTCGCCTCCACGCCCATGATAATGGAGATCCCCGAGAGTGGAGGCGGAGGAGGAGGCCGCACCCTGTACGAGCGCATGGGTCAGGACTTTGGCACAGGGGGCTACCCTCAGCCCTCGGCCACATTCAGCCTGGCCAAACTCCAACAGCTCACCAACACCATCATGGACCCCCATGCCATGCCCTACTCTCATTCAGCCTCCGTCACCTCCTACGCCACCAGTGTTTCCCTCTCCAACCCCGGGCTGGCCCCATCCCCCCACACTCCCCTCCCTCAGGGCCAGCCTACTATGACCCCACCTCCGAACCTTAGCTCTGGCTCCATGAACCTGGGCTCCCTGCAGCTACAATGCAACATGCCCACCACCAACATCGGTCTGGGACCCCCGCCACACACACAGCGGCTACAGGGCCAGATGGCAACAGTCAAAGGCCACATATCCATCCGGTCCAAAGCCACTCAGCAGCTGGCCCCGGCCCCACACCAGCAGCAGCTCTACGGCCGCAGCTCGGGGGCCGTGGCCATGCAGGGCACGCCGCGCACCTTGGCCGTGCAGCGCGGTATGATGCCAAACCTAATGCCCACGCCAGCACCGTACAATTCCATGAACATGCCCCTCAATGCCATGTCAGCCGGTTACAGAATGCCCCAACCCATGATGAACAGTGGTTACCACGGCAATCCCCCTTACATGAATCAGCCAGCTCAGTACCCCATGCAGATGCAGATGGGCATGATGGGAGGGCAGGGTTACCCGCAGCAGCCTATGCAGCCCAATCACCATGGCAACATGATGTACACTGGCCCCTCCCATCACAGCTATGCTGGTGTCCCTAAACAGTCACCTTACATGAGCAGATGAGCAGCCAAAACTGAGAAAGGAGGCATGAGGCCAGAGCTGATACTCGCTGTACTCTAAATGTCCATTACTCCTGTCCACCCTCTCCAGTGCTACGGCAGGCGCCAGGCAGAGGAGGCGATGGGAGGCAGAGAGGGTCTTTGGGTTTCCTGTTTTTCTGTGTTGTCATTTTGTCCCTTTTTTTCTTTTTCTTAAATTTGGGCTCGTCTGCCCTCCCCACTCAGCTGGTTGTGTATGGGAACAAGCGGGGCTCCGGGTCGGGGGTGTGTACATGGACCTCTGCCGTGCCGTGCTGCTTCAGGCCAGGCCTGCGCAGTCCTCTGTCGTGTGATTTTTACACCGGCCCGGGAGGCGCCGTCTCCTCACGAAGCGCTCGGGGAGAGGAGGGGACAAGAAAGACGAGAAAGACGCACAGAGAAGGACAATACAGGAGTACCTCGCTTTGTCAGACTGCGAATGAAAAACAGTGGTTAACTGAATATATTCAACCATGCACACAATCTTTTAATTGATATAGGAAGCCTTACCTTGAAAAAAGAGACAATGAAACATTGTAGGCGGACTCTTGTTTTGTTAAACAATAATGTTGAACCTTATTTTTGTTGTTGTTTTTGTTGATTGTTTTTTTTTTTTTTTTTTTTTTTTTTTTATTAAATACTCGTGTGCAGTCCGACCTCTTATATGCTTTGGTCTTTATATGTGTGGCATTCTGAAATGGTGATAACACCCTCTTGCGCTCTCAGAAATACACAAACATCTCTGGCTTTACACCCGGTTCCAGAGGAGCGTAGGAGCGGGGCCCTTGAGCTGTTTCCAGAGTCTCTGTCTTCCCGGAGGGGCCGTGCACCAAAAACAGCCGAGACACAGGAGAGACGAGCGCGTTGCTGTCTATTAAATGTCCATAAATGAAACAAGTAGCATTATTTTCCAGTTCGCCGCCACTCTGAAAAACGTTTCGATGTAAATATTCTGGTACTTCCCAAACACGAGCGCACACACACACACACACACACACACACACACACACCTACACCTACACCTACAAACACACACAGACGCTGGCTAGCTATCGCCAAATGGTGGCTAGCTCAGGAAAGTACAACATTAAGCTGTTCTTGTCCACACTCCACTGACAGACGGTGTACTATGTCAGCCTTTTTTTTTTTTTTATTATTATTATTATTTAATTTTTTTTATAAGCAGTTTAGGGAATGCAGAACAAACAGTGCCATTTCCATTGAACTGCTTTTGAGGAAAGCCGGTTAACTCTAGCTGACCTCTCTTACTTAAGTGTTAGTGACCGAGCGAGGTCCAGGAGTCTGCTCTTGAACGGCGTATTCTGTTAAAACTGTAATTCCTCCTTTTTCTTTTCTGCAAAATTCTGCACTTCCATTGGCTAGAGACATGGCAGTAGACAATTAGCCTTTAAAAAAGGCGTGCCTAAATGCCTGCTCTAGTGCATGGTTTGGCCCTCGCGTAGAGGCACACTCATATGAAAGCAGGGTCGAAGGTGAGAAAGTGTTCGAGGTTCTTGTTGGTTGTGGCGTTCAACTGGCAGGCGTGAAGCGGTTGACCTTGTTGCTCCATGTACCAGTATTCAAAGTCAAAAGAGGAGTTTTCATTTTCTTACAGACCTGACATTGCATACTTTATTTGTGTGTATTGTTCTGTTCTGTACCTATGTTGTTTTTTTGTTTTGTTTTTCTTTCTGAATTTTATCAGACTGGGCAGCTTTCTTTTATGACACAAGCTGACTCTTTTTGACTTTAGAAAAACCTATTGTAGAGAAAATGTTTTTTCTATAATATAAAAGGAAACTCTGACATTGATATTGGTACTGTCATTTTTTTCACTTCTGTTTCAGGAAAAAAAAACAATACATATTTTTTAGCTCGCCTCTTGGGTAATAATTACTAAGAAATTCAAAATTTAAAAAAATTACCACTCACTTTTAGTGACTTTAAGATGCCTTTAACCTCTCCATTCCATCTCATCTCTAGAGTTTTTCTATCTTTGTGTAGTTATATTAATGCTATTTTAAACAAAAAGGACTACAAATATCTAAAGGTCACTTGGCATTCTTTTCTTTTTTTACTCGTGTGTGTATAGGATGACTTCCTTACATTTAAGAGGCATGTAAAAAGGAGCTCAGTATATTTCTGTCTGTTTATATCGCTTCCCTTTTTGTATCCTTTGTAATTGTACATGTTGCGTTGTATGCTAAGAGAGCGCAAAATAAAGAGAGGAGTGACGGCTGGGCACACAGCGATGGTTGGATTGCGCTCAGCGGCTTCAACTCTCTACTCTGTCCCTGTATGTATTTCCATTTATTCTGTTTTTTTTTTTTTTCTTTCTTTCTTTCTTAGCAAGTACTTTCAAAGAACTCTGTACATTTTAACATAAAATGAAAATAAATTATGTTGAGCCATTCATGTTTTCCTTGAGCTTTTTAAAGTTTTCATCGGGAGTCGGTTCGACAAATCAACCGTCACCTCGGTTACGGCTGCTACTTCCAGATTTACTCCAAAGGAACAAAGATGCTTTGATTATTATACTTTTTTTTTTTTTAAATATTGAAGTACAAAGAAGGAGTTTTACAAATTAGATACAGGACAAATTGTGACAACCTTGCATACATCAGATACGTTAGTGGCATCAGGCACTGCTGCTGCTGCAAAAAAAAACAAGCGAGAAGGGCTTTATTCCAAATAGTGTACATCTATTCAAATCTTCCTGAGTATTCTTCATAACATTTATATTCTCTGCTTAGTAACGCTGCTCATGTGTTTGATCAGAGCTGCATGGTTTGGGGTTTGATCACGTTTGACTGACTGTGCTGGCAACGTAAGCAAATAACCCCATAACTGTCATTAGCACACACACACACACACACACACACACCGCTGAACTCTTATTGGTGCACAGAAGTATGTGACATCACGATTTTCCTACAGAGGCCTGTCCATTTCAAACCAGTGAGAAGAGGAAGTTCAACAACACACATACAGATCTTTTGTGTCTTTTGGACGTTTATGGAATTGCTGTGACCTCTTGTGTCCACT
This sequence comes from Ophiodon elongatus, assembly GCA_016806645.1. Lineage (NCBI taxonomy): Eukaryota > Metazoa > Chordata > Actinopteri > Perciformes > Hexagrammidae > Ophiodon > Ophiodon elongatus. The sequence goes on from JACSYO010001694.1 coordinate 2,223,476, forward strand.
AGATGTCTCCAAAGAGTGAGCGTGGCATGTTTAGAAGTATTGGTGTGGAAATGAGAGCGTTATCTCCCTGGCCTGCTTCAATCTTCAACAAAAAACAAATACACAGACTGCCTCCTTGATTTTTACTGGGTTGTGAACAGTAAGGTCTCCCTTCCAAAGTAATATCTCTGAACACAGGAGTTATATTTGTCAGATCTATGTAACGTAAAAGCTCAATTATCAAGTCGCCGATGTCGGCATTGTTGGCCCACTGTACCAATATACTGAAGGGGTTGTTTTGGTGCCAAGTGTAACTAAATGATTTCTTCTAAACATATATATTTTTTTTAAAAACGCATCGTAAGAACCAAATAAGTCGGTCACTGACTTACTGTAACATATTTCCATCTTGGACAATAATTACTTTTCATTTGCTTCGTCCTGCTGAATGAGTTAGCTCCCTAAACTGTATTTAATGATTCGATCCCCTTCAGTGTAATCATGATGTGACATTGCAGAGCGAGATACGCCAGAAGAGAAAGCAACTCACAGTACTCGTTTCATCAAGAGGTTATTTATGATCATATCAGATGGATATGGCTGTGAACTTGCAAAACGGATCTCTAACATCTTAGCTTAGTATTTTTGTTTCCGACGTCTGTGCCCTCACGAACATTTACTGTAATGATTTGACTTATTGACACTGAGGGTAGGATTTCTCACCACCTCATTATTTGCATGTGTGTTTAAACTTTGACTTAAGGGTGTGAGCTGCACTTGGAAAGAAGGCTTGAACTGCAGATTGTGAACCGTCAGACATCGGAAAGACGTTTTATTCATCGTGTGCACCCTTTAGTGTTCACCCCTCCATGTGTTTTGTTTGTGAAGCTCTTAAAAATCAAACGGAGCTCCAACTACTTGATGCTCTTTTGCTGCTTTTGAATCCTATCAGGAGAAACATTGTTGAAGGTCGGAGCTGCCGATTGTTACACACAACAAACATTACAAACATTACATATATTCACTGTGCAGAAGATACCCTTAAGGAGCCATTGCTTTGTGCAGTATGTTTTAAATATTGTAAATAATAATAATAATAATGCATTTAATTTGTAACGCACTTTTCATTCATAAAGAATCTCAGAGTGCACAGTCAGTACATAGTTAAAAACATAGTTAAAACAGAATATAGTTAAAAACATAGTTAAAATTGTAGTACTTTTTCAACAGAGAAAACTTTTAGAAGTTGAATAGAACACACGACCCATGTTTCATCTACACACTGTGTCTTTATGTGTTGTCCAAAAAAATGCTCTTATATTTACACAATAATTACAAAAGTCATCAACAAGAACAATGCTCAATACGTGTTTTGGTATCATTCATAAATAAATATGACTCCAACATCAGCATCCCAAGGTATTCTGTGCAATATTCATGTTTGTCTTTGCTATTTCATTATAACCTTGTTTAGGGGGGGGGAATATATATATTATTATTAGATTTGCTTTGTACATAAAAAAAAATAAAATGTCTAATTAATTGTATGCCGAAGACTTCCTGGGAACGCATTTTGACAGTATGATTCTCAGATAAGTTTTATATAAACCATATCTATGTGTTTGAATGCAGAGTAACTCCTCAAGATGAAATCTGATACTGGAAACAAAATGTCAGACCAGCTACATCTCACGACCAATCAGCGGGCAGCGTTATTGGTGTTTACTGTCGCTCTCCCTCCACGGTCCAATCACAGCCGAGTCACGAGCCACCAACTTCCGTATTATTGACCAATTACACCACTAAGTGGGCGGGATCTAATAGCCCCCTCGGATTCTGATTGGTTCGCTGCACCGTATCCTTCCGCGTCTGAAGAGCTGCTCCACCTAACGGGAAGCAACGACGGCGGCTTAATCTCTCACTGGGAAAACGGGCGAAAGGCGAGACGAAAACGTTAATATTTGTCTTCGGTAAGTCATTTTAAATGCATTTATTGGCTCGAGCGACCAGCGGCACGTTCTCAGTCAAAACAGCCTCGTTACTTTGGGGTATTGTCATCCCCTGTCCCGGGTGACGGGGCTTTTCCTCCGTCATGAGACTGTGGGGAGGTACTGATGTAGCATCTTGTGTGGAGACGGAGGCCTTACATTGCTCTGCAACAGAGGCAGCTGGCTAGTGAAATGTCTAAATGTCTTATCGTCTTAATACATGCATGCAGCTGAGATGGACTCCGGTTCTTGTGAGTTTTTATCCGGTACGAACTTGATCTCGTTGCCGAATATTTAATGATTATTCCGGTGTCATATTTCCCAGCAACCTCATGTTGACGCTCACTAAAGGAGACTTCTAACTAAACGGGACCGTGTCAAGAGCCAAACACCTTTTTTAATTTATTTTTATTTTTATTTTTAAATTACATTTATTTTTTATATCCCTTTTTTTTAAATTCACCCGTTACCCTTAACGTCACACTATTTTAATTCATTCATTCTCGTGTTGCTCTGTGAGAGTCAGTGCCATTACGTGATTGTAACTCCTTTTTTAAATGTTGAAATGTAAATTAAATGTACTTTGTTTTCTTGAGGGCTGTGATTTTATGCACTTTTACCAAATAATAAAAAATAAATAAAGGAAACAAAATCGTCTTTCTCTTCAACACATTAAGAACCTGTTCTGTAGCTACATTGTATTTACATAGTGTGTGTATTTAGCACACAGACCCATTTCATGGTCTGCTGCTGAAGTACATCCATTGTATGTCCACCCAGACATGTGTCATGTGAGAGGAGGAAGGGCTGTCTTTTCAATAGTGGGCATGGAACTATTATTTTTATTCCTTTCACTTTGGACCTAACGCTTTATAAAATACAGACTGAGTTGGGTTATACTTACGTTTTTAAAGTTTACATCCTGTTCAAAGACGGTCACACTTCATTCAAATATAATTTTTTTTTCGAAAACTCCTTATGAAATGTTCATTTACGTCTTCCTGAAATTGCAAAAATAACTGCATACAAATTACAGGTGGACCAATAGTGGAATGTTAAAGGCCGATATGGTAAAGATAGTTCTGGAACAGGAAAAGCCAACAGCCACTGATAGCTGATAGTGTTGCGTTTTATATACGAGAGATAAATAAACTGAAATGTTTCAGATATGACAGGAATACCACAGCAGTTCGCCGGGTTTTAGCCAGAATAATGCGTTGAAGGTTTTCTTAATGAAGTGGAGAAATGCTTTCTCTTTCAACAAAAAATATCTCAAACGATCTAAGTAATGAATTTGAAAAACGTAATTTAAAGTTGTGCATTTATAGCTGGAGCACACTGAGTGCCTGTCACGACTCACTGGGACACTTAACTTAAACGGCGCTGTCATTAATGTTGTTAGTGATACCTGTAACTTTCCTGCAATGAGTCAAAATATCTGCTGTGATAAAGACTTGTATGTCAGACGTTATTCGCCACTTCTTTGCTCTGATCATTTGTGAGTGCTTTTGACTTCATTTTAGTGATTTATGTTCATGAAATGGTCAGAATATAATGCTATTTGGTTTAAACATTTCATAGTAGAATTTAACTTAATTATCAACTTAACATTCAATATTTTGTATTGAAATGACTGAACAATATTAGAACAGTGGAGCGACGCACTCCGTGTAAACCAGTGACCTCACACTGGGTCTGCTTTAGTTAGGCAAGGCAAGAGCAGAGGACACAGTTTAATTCTGTCGGCACTTTCTTGCAATTTATTCAACCTCATCTCAACTGTGTCTCACGTGAAATGCTTCGGTTGTCTCTCTTCGTCCTCAGCCTCTCAGCCTCCGGCCAAAATGATCCACAGCCTGTTCCTCGTTAACGCCTCCGGAGACATCTTCCTGGAGAAGCACTGGAAGAGCGTGGTGAGCCGCTCCGTGTGTGACTACTTCTTCGAGGCGCAGGAACGCGCCACTGAGCCGGAGAACGTCCCGCCGGTGATCCCCACACCCCATCACTACCTTATCAGTGTGCTCAGGCATCGCATCTACTTCGTTGCGGTCATCCAGAGTGAGGTGCCGCCGCTGTTCGTCATCGAGTTTCTGCACAGAGTCGTTGACACGTTCCAGGTTCGGGCTCCGTTGCATGTTTCAGTCCCCTTTTAGTTAAATAATTAATATCTGATCGAAATACCCACATCCTATCTGTGTTCTTTTGTTCTCAGGACTATTTTGGAGTGTGTACAGAGGCTGCCATCAAGGACAATGTGGTAGTGGTCTATGAACTACTGGAGGAGATGCTGGACAACGGCTTTCCGCTGGCCACAGAGTCCAACATCCTAAAAGAGCTCATCAAGCCTCCCACCATCCTCCGCACCATGGTCAACACCATCACAGGTACAATGCACGTGCATGTTAACCACAGGGCCTGTACAATTCAAACTGAGTCGGCCACTTTAAACATTTAGTAGTGCTCTAAATAGTCAGAGCATTAAGTCAAATAATGATAGTGATGTTAGATATAATGTGCACCAATGTGTTCTTACGGTGCTGGACAAATTAGTCCAGGTAACTGGAGTTTAAAACACAAGATGTCCCATTAACAACTTATATACAAAAATATAAGGGTCTTAATGTATGTAATCAACTGGGGAAGTGTCATGGTGATATCTATTAGTCACTGTCTTTTCCCCAATTCACATGTAGTGTCTTGCAAAATGTATGGAATGTTATGATGCATGTCTTTTAGGGCCCGCTTCTCAAAAGTACTTATTTAATTATTATTTAACCTTTGCTTTATGTCTGTTTTTCAGGCAGCACCAATGTTGGTGAACAGCTCCCGACGGGCCAGCTGTCAGTGGTGCCATGGCGACGCACCGGAGTCAAATACACCAACAATGAGGCCTATTTTGACGTGGTGGAGGAGATTGATGCCATCATCGATAAATCAGGTATTGCTCTGAACATCCTGCTGGTCAAACAATACACTGTACCGTTGCTTCATTATTTAGCCACTTAGTTAGGTCTAATTTAATACACACTAAATTGTAAGTTGATTATATTTATTTGCATGTTTGCAATAAAAGAAAATCTGTTAATTTCCATATTGAACAATAGCATAGAATATCAGCAGCTTTACGCCACAATTAATAGTGTCTGCATCAAATTGATTTTGTTGTTAATTTATATGTTTTTTCCTCTCTGTACATTTCTTATATCAACCCTCAACCCTCCTCCTCAGGCTCCACTATTACAGCAGAAATTCAGGGAGTTATTGATGCCTGTGTAAAACTGACAGGCATGCCCGACCTCACGCTCTCATTTATGGTGAGTTCCAAGTCTCTTGTGTAATTTATGAAAATGCACTAACTCTGTTTATGTCCTCAGTGGCTCCACATCATCAGACTCACATACTCACGTTTACATTTTGTAAATGCATACATAATTGTAACTCAAATCCAGAGAGTACCTCATGTAGTTCTCAGGTCTCACAGATTTACAGACTCCACTCATTTTTTTTCTATAAAACTATTATAAACCCTTTTTACTTAGAAAAGGAATGACTTCGCACAAGAAGTAAGAATATTTAAAACAGCTGGAAATCCAAAAGCCATCCAAAGCAATGTAATGTTCCAAACCATCCCGGCCCTCTGCCCCTCTCTCCCAGAATCCTCGGCTGCTGGATGATGTCAGCTTCCACCCGTGTGTTCGGTTCAAGCGCTGGGAAGCTGAGCGGATCCTCTCCTTCATACCCCCTGACGGAAACTTCCGGTTGCTCTCCTACCACGTCAGCTCTCAGAAGTCAGTGTTTGTTTCATTCAGGATCATTTAAAGTGTCTTAATGGCAAAGACACATCAAGTTGAATCACCCCTCAGTATATTATCCATGTGGTTTTTTTTTTTTTCAATAGTTGCCAAAATATGTTATTTGTTCTGTCTGAAGGATTTTCTCCCTCGCAGTGTACTAATATTAAAATACAACGACAGAATCACAAAATGTATACAACACATTTGATTCCACTGGCTCGCGTGACTCTGTTGTTTGTTGGCCTGCGTCTACTTCAGCCTGGTGGCGATCCCGGTGTACGTCAAGCACAACATCAGCTTCCGAGAGGGAAGCTCCCAGGGACGCTTTGACTTGACTCTGGGACCCAAACAGACCATGGGCAAGGCCGTGGAGTCGGTCCTCGTCAGCAGCCAGCTGCCCCGGGGCGTCCTGAACGCCAACCTCAACTCCTCCCAGGGAACATACACCTTTGATCCAGTCACAAAGGTACCTGACAACGGTGTTTTGTATGCCTGAAAGAAGGAAGAAGGGACGTGTGCGTGGACATTAATGTGTATACGTCTCTAAAAGCCTTAAGTCATGTTATTTCACGCCGATCCTCTCCCGGTTCAAAGATGCCACCGTTTGATCTGATGTGTGGTAATGGTCCCATATTGGCATCTAAATGTTTTGTTTTTCGGCTAGATGCTGACATGGGATGTCGGCAAGATCAACCCACAGAAGCTTCCCAGTCTTAAAGGCACCATGACCCTGCAGGCCGGGGCCTCCAAACCTGACGAGAACCCCACCATCAACATCCAGTTCAAGACCCAACAGATGGCCATTTCAGGTACCCGCTCACACATTTAGTCTTCCCATCATCACCACTCACAGTCACTAGTTGTTGCACGATATTCCGATACTGGTATGTATACTATTATTATTTAACGTAGTAATACTATGGACTTAAGGGGTCTATCACGCCCAGAGTCTACAACCTCAACCACGCCACCCGGTACGGCTATATTCTCAGGAGTTGTTAACGCAATAAAACCCAAACTGTGTTGACTTGCATCTTCTTATTCGAGATTTAAACATGGAGATCTCTAGGCTCAAGACTCATGAAAGGGAAATAAATGACTCCGCTGGTGAGGAGATCTTTGCAAATGTTCCGTCGCTCAGTAACGAGACTGAGGAGCCTCGCTCTTCCACAACTCCACCCTCTCATAGATAGATAGATAGATAGATAGATAGATAGATAGATAGATACTTTATTATTTTGCTACAGTAGCATTTTTACATAAAGATAACATAAGAACAATATATACAAAAAATTGAATAATAATAAGAGAATAAGAAAAATGCACAATATATACAAGAAATAGAATAATAATATTAAATTAACTAACAAAACAAAATATGGTCACTTCTGGTTCCTAAAGACCAAGATGGTGACTGCTGGAACCCCCCCCACTTTTGAGCTTTACTTTGGCTCTTCAGAAACCTTTTGTGTGACTTCACAGAGACCACGTCCATATTTTATACTGTCTAGTTCTGTCCTCTATTATTCCATCACTCTGCCTGATGTTTTGGGTTTTTGCGTTGTGGTATTGTTTCAGTGCCATAGATATTTAGGCAGTGCATCGTGTTAAAGTCATAATTTATCGTGACAACACTTATCCTTCATCCAGTCGTAATTGCATCGTTCGAGGACTTCCTTAACTTCTTTCAGAAGTAGTTTGTCGTTGAGATTCTCTGAAACAACACTTAGTTTACAATCCTGCTGAACTGCCACACACACACACACACACACACACACACACACACACACACACACACACACACACACACACACACACACACACACACACTGTCCGGCTGTTTCAGTGAGTTAGTCATGTTTGTACTATTTCCACCATGTTTTGCATTGAGAAATATTTGACCTCAGCCCCAACACATGAGGGAAGCTTCCATCACATGGTCTGCTCAGCTGACAACCACCTGACTACCATTCTGTGAGCACTGTGAGGCAACGCCCACTAGATGGTGCCAAATGCATTAATACTTCTCCTCACATGACATCTGGAAGTACGCCTATAGGCAGGTTTTGATACACACAAGTATTCATTGTTGTTAATGTAATTTATTAACATATATTAGTATATGATTGGCTTTAATAATTTGTCTTCGGGTATAGAGTGATGTGACTTAGTTATACATATTACCTAACATGCCATTACTCTGGACAGGGTTTAAGGCAACATGCAAAGCAATATTTCCTAACATTATTTGATAAAAATGCTAATTCAAACAAGATGCACGGCAATATGACGAGCATGCATTTATTTAAGTATATCGTTTTCTATGTTTTTTAAAAACTACAATTAATACTCTATTTTGGAAGTTCAACCTCAGCTCCTATAATAAGTCTATAATAAACACTATAGCCAAAATACAGACAGTCAAAATATCCCCCTTGAAACCCATTAAAACCACAATGTTTGACCCCACGGCCATGACATTATATAATCCTGCATTCTGTTCTATCAGGCGTTCAATCTCGAGCCCTGGCTTCACACTTGTAGTTTTTACTGTTCTCCACCAGATTGAGCCATTTTCTCATCCGTGTTATTTTCCTGTTGACCACTAGGGTTGTTGCTGCTGTATTGTGGAGCACTGCAGTGTTTTGATGCAATGCATCAAAATCAATGTTGTTGCTAATAATTGACATATTAAAAAAAAGTCCCGTAGCATTTAGTATACAGAACACAATTCATTTTTTTGTGTTTGATGTCTTAAAAAAACAAACATTTGATATGTAAACATTTAAAAGGTTAATATTCTGAAAAAGAAAGTGAAAGTGGAAAAATATTATTTATATATAGTATTTTTACATCGTTTTTAGGGATGGGACATTTATGTCCTCTAAGGTATCAAGTGAGTTTTTTCCCCCTAACCTGTAAATGCACAAAAAAGAAAAATGCATCAAAATTAACAACAAAAATATTTACCCTAGTATTTAGTAAACAGAAAATATGATGTTTTTCCTTCATAACAACAGTGTCATTACGTTAAAAGAAATGAACACATTTAAAGGGTTAAAAATTTGTTAAAGAATGTTCGTTTGGTAGTTATAATCAGGACTGAAGTTTTGTCCTCTTAAGGACATCAGAGCAACTTCTTTTTAAAAGGATGCACAATGGTGAAGGATTCTGGAAGTGTCTTCAAAACAGTTTCTTAATATAAAACAATCATCTTTTTAAACTTTCACCAGGTTTACCTTTTTAGGAAAAATCAGATGCCTTGCACTGGAATACTGATCTGAGTTCTGTAGTTATAAATAAACATAAACAAAATCTCCCTCAAGGTCCATAAATGAGCCACCCACCATCCTCAAACATTCAAGTCAGATGTGTTGGGGTCTTTGCTCTTGTCCACTAACAAGTAAGGTGAAATGTAAATGGGGGTAAAAACAGTATATTTTTTTGTCCTTCAACAGGGCTGAAGGTGAATCGACTGGACATGTACGGGGAGAAGTACAAACCTTTTAAAGGCATCAAATACATGACGAAGGCTGGCAAGTTCCAGGTGCGGACATAAAGACTACTGCTCTGTGACCACTGGACCAAACCACCACGAGACTGAGGGGTGACGTGACGGGGAAAGGGGGAGTTGGTATATTCCCTGTGTATATGCATTTCAGGATTTAACAAAAAGGAGGCTCCATGTAGCAGTTAAGAACGGACCGCTGCACATAGAAACCCGTCAGTAGACGCGTCGCGAGAGTTTGAACCTCAGGCCAAACCCAACTCCCCTCAATTTCGATTTTCACTCATCATTTTAATCTTGAGCCCCAATCAAACCCAGGCTTCTTGTTACATGAGACGTTCTTTTCCGACGGTTTGTGTTAATGCAGGCTTCAGCAAACATTTCAAACTCTTAACTATCAACAGGCCAAAATCCGATGCTGTACTGCTCCCGCTGTAGGTTTCCTCCACCTCGCCACGCGGCATTTCATTGTCCATGGCACGTTTGTCTGGAAAGACGTGTGCTTGTGACTGTTTTCACACTCCAAAAACAAAGATATATTGGATATTGGACCAATACTATATCAACATAGAGCTTCTCCTTTGATAAATTGAGATGGCGTGAGCTGTATGGAATGGCAGAAATTCAGTGTTTTTTCATGTCAAAGGACCTCTGTCAGATAAAACAATAGCATTGTCCTGCAGGACATTAGTACCCAAGACCGAGGGAAGGAACCAGAGGCAGTTGATCTGGTGGATATGCTGTTAATGCCTCGACTGTAAATACAAACATATATAAATCAGTATCATATTCTAGAAAAAAAACTAAATTAAAGCAAAAATTACCTTCTTTTTTCCCCCTCCACAAAACGTGTTCCTAAATTGAATAGAACATGATCCTGCGCTACTTTTCTTTGAACCTTTTTTATTAAAGAGTCCTCATCGCAACCGACCAATGGAAACTGATGTCACTGTATTTCATCTCATACTTCCTCCTCTCCATTTTTTTTTTTTTTTTTCTTCTGATTTCATATCCAGCATTCATGTGTTTTTCTGTTTGCTTCCCTGTTTGCTCCGTTCTCGTGCTCCTCTCCTCCTCGTTCCGATACTTTGATGATTTAGTCTGCAGCACTGGAGTCCGCACGCTGACGCGTGAGACTGTGACACTGGAACCGTCCTCTATCGTGCACTTTACCATCTGCTGCTACTAACATTTCCTTTTTAATGCAGGAGCGATGGATGTAGAGTGACTTGAGCTGTTTTAGCTATTTATTACGATGAAGGTTTCTGAGAGAATTTCAGGTCCACGTTCACCTGTTTTTTTTATTTTTTTTTATTTTTTATTCTGCTTTAGTTATTATTTATTAATCAAAACAAAGGATCCATTTGCTAAAGTAATGTATTGCAGTGTTTCTTGTTTCTGCATACTGCCATTAAATTCTTCTTAAAAGCTTTAACTCTACAGAGGCTTGTCATTTAACCACATTAAGACCAAACAGTATCGTTTTTTTTTTTGTTCTCAACGTATAGAAACGTGGCCGAGAATAATATTTTTAATTCCTGTCCGTGTGGTGCATAACACGATGGTCCAAATGATTTTCTCAGTGCATCAATTGAAAACATCTCAGAATACACAGAATATATTAAAGTGTGTGTGTGTATAGTGGCCGGGTACCTCAGAAGAAATGTTGATGGTTTGCATTTTGTGTCTACAGCATTTTGTTTGTGTGTTTGTCAAACGGCCTCCAATGGAGCGCCACACTGGTGAAAAATAAAGATTTGATGTGCGATAACTGAGTGACAACCATAATTATTGAATGTGTAAGATTCTGAGAAGTTGGTGGTGCCAAATCATGTCTCTTCATTTCGGTTCTCAATGAGCGGCATTTTTGATGAACGTTCATAATCGCAATTTAATGTGTAATTTTTTTGTTTTGTTTCTAGACGTAGACTAATACGTTTTGAGCTTAATGTAATGTGTTATTACTACTTTTTGTAAATGTCTGTTAAGTCATCGTGAGATGAACAGAGAACTACGAATGGATGCTAAGCGGGCCGTAAACCTCCGATAACCTTGTGGTTTGGGGACCCCCATCTGAGAGTCTTGATTTTAATACAGCATCAGAAACTATTGTGCCGCCATAACAACGAGACAAAGTGAAACCACAATTGTTGTTTCTGTTCCGTTCTGACTGCTCTTTATATACGGGGACTCACAACAGGTGCAGGTCTTAACTGAACTCTCCATTATATGAATATTAAAGGACCTAGTTCCGCTATGACGGGGGGCTCATACAGAACTGTACAACCTTTTGTTCGGTTAGTGATGGTTGAAATATTGTTTATTTATCTTTTATGGTAACTTATGACTATAGGCCGGTCACAAATGAGTAACGATTAGTGTTTTGGGCTGTCTGGTTTCTGTATCTTTTTCTTTCATTGTATGACGTACGCAGGCACTGTTTTTGAACCGTGTCTTCATCTAGACCTCCATCCTCTTCACGGCCACAGTCCGACATGACTCCGAGCGCAAGGGACCACAAGACGGACCCTGACTCATGTTGTGATGAAAGGCAGCAGAGACCCCTGAGCTCTGCCAGCCGGGGGTCACTGCTCCCCCTCTCCTGGACCGAGCAGCGACGGGGCTCCGGCCCTGATCATCCTCACTCCCTCCATGATGTCACAACATCTGGTTCAGACCCCACGCAGGAATCTGATGACAACCCAACCGAGATACCAATTTAGAAAATGCCAATGCAACCTCTTATGAGCAGTTTTAGATAATTAAATAATATAATAAAAATAATTACCCCCCCCCCCCCCACCCCTCTGCTCCAGATGACAGGACTCCACTCCATAATTTACTGATGACTTGAACCCCTCCAAAAGATACACCCTCTCTCTCTCTCTCTCTCTCTCTCTCTCTCTCTCTCTCTCTCTCTCTCTCTCTCTCCACCCCACCCCCCCACCTCCGGCTCCATCGACCAGACATCGCCGCTTAAAGTCAGTTATGTCATTATGGTAGAACTTTTTTTACCCCGTCGTCTCCACTTTGTTGCACGAGTTAATCTATGAGTGGAAATGGTTTTTTTTTTGTGTTTTCTTGTAGGCGCATTTTATTTTTAGCTCCCAATTTATGTTGTAATGCCGTTCAGGTATTTTAGTTCGATTTGTATAATTTCTTTTCATTTTGCAAAGCGGTTTGGAGGCTGAAGCCAAGAGGAATATCGAAGCGTTTAAAGAGCTGGTACGTTGTCTCTTTACTTTGTGAACATTGTGCATGTTTTCCCTGCGCAGACATAATGAGTCGGTTATTGACCCGCTGTTCTCTATTTGTGTGCAGAACTTTGAGTAACTAAAGTTTCGAAGCCGCGTCATTTCGCCATTTGGCCTTTATATCAAACAAGCTGCAAGTTCAGTAAATATGTTATTTATGGATCACATCATTCATTATTTTAATAATATATATATATATATATATATATATATATATATATATATTTATATATATATACATGAGGACTTTTTCTCGGTGGCCATGACGTATAAGATAACCACCGATAGTGGACACCTCTGCGATAGTTCGAGGTTGTCACGTGGATGTAGATCGACGTGTGATTCACACCTGGTTAAAGTGCTGTTTTTGTCACCTAAAGCAATCACCCTCGTGCCCTCACAGCCTCGATGTGTTTTGTGTATTCTGCAGTAATGAGGATTATCTTAATGTAAATCTAAGGACGCCTGTTAGTTTTTATCTGATTGCTGCCCGGGCTTCACCTAGTGGTGTTTAGAAGTCCCCCCCCCGTGGGTAAACCACGTGGGCTTACAGTAAAAGTCACAACAGTGGCTGAGCGGGAGAGCTCGTTTACAGTATTCAAGCTGCAGCCACGCGATTATACCACGTGCGCAGCGGCCGGAGCGCGTGTCAGGCAATGATAACTAGCTGAGGTTTAGTTCTGCAAATAGCCAAGTGGTGAAAAGAAAAATAGGAAACTTACATGAGTGTCAAGACATTTCATTGGTGACATTAGTCATTCACCTGACTTTATTTCACCTGTGGGCCGAGGTTTCCTTTTCCCTAATGGGAGCGGTGTCACGGTGAACAGGTCTAGGAGCTGCTAACTTTCAGCTTCATAGCAAAATACTTCAAATAAGCCAGCTTTACACCATGGACCCAAATTTGTTGAACTTGGTAAGATAGGTGATACTAACATGTAATGTCACAAAAACAATTAAGTAGTGAGGCAAAAGTGCTGCTAACGTGACATGTTGAAACACAGGTTGCACCTTAACGTTAGCTTACTGGCGAAGCTGCAAACAAGCTAATGTTAAACGTTAAAATGTTAATGTTAGCTGGTGTAACACGTTTTGTTTCATCCCAGCATTTTGGGGAGATTTGTTTTGAATAAGTCTTATTTTTTTTTACAAAGTTGCAGTTTTGCTCATTGCCAGAAAAAAACTTGAGCAACAGTTCATTCCACTGCAAAATAAACCAATTCGGGATTTTCCCGCCTTGAAAGGCCCTGCCAGAGCTGCAAGGTTTACATTTTTAAACTCGTATTCACTTTAAATCCATATTAATGCAGCCCATAGAGTTATAGTAAAGTAAATTAAAGTAGCTTTCATATTTTATAGTGGAGTTTGCCCTCTGCATTGCTGATAACAAAAAAATAAATCATGCTCAGTGCAGGCTGTGAAACCAGGCAGTAGAGAGGAAACATTGGGTTTTCTCAGCACAATTCACTTTATTGACGGTTGACTGGAGCGTGTGACCATAAGACAAAGGGAACTGTCCCTGGCACCGACTTATCACCCCCCCCCGTCTTTCATTGAGGGAAACATAAGCCTCTCGTGCATGTGGGGTCTGCCATTAAAACACTATCTTCTCAAACTGCTCACGTAGGCCTGCATGGCGATGAGCCAACTGCATGCACAGCACTGACAGCTGTGTTTGGAAACCAGACAGTATCCAGACAGCAATCAGGGGCGTCAGACTGAACTCTAAGGCAAAGCATCTAGTATTATCAAATGCTGCACAGCCAGTTATACCCACCAGTTAGGTACATGCAGGGCTGTGAAGTGACATATGACAAGATAATATTTGGTCAATCTGATAAATGATAAATGTTATTCAGTAGACTATTGCCTTAAATAGTCCACTGTGGGAGTTTTCAAATTTGCTTCATCTTTATTTCTCAGTTGATCTTATTACCCTTGCTTTATGTAATGGACACATCAAGGGGTTTCCTTGTAATTGCCTCCAATCTTAATCACATAGTTGTAGAAAAAGGGCTGTAGAACACGCTTACCCTGAGGCCTGAAGTGGACAAAGATATGCATGTTCAACCAACCCCACAAACCAGCCAAATGTATTTGATAGTTATAATCTAAATTAGCAAATAATGTAGTCTAATGTAAGTCTGCCATTAAAGACATATCCATACACTCTTCCACGGACATACAAGCTATGGTGCACGGTTACACCGGGAAGTGGAACAGAATTCCTTTAGAGATCTCCTCACAAGATAAGTGGTGATGCAATCTTGACGTCACAGTGACTACTTTCAGTGTTTGGCTTTGGCAAGATTTGTTTTGTGGAAATATGGATATGAAGAGGAAAACAATATTGGCATTGCTTAACATTTTGCAGGGTGTGTCTCAGGTTCTCTTCAATCCCTCAGTCAGCAATATGAAGAAGTTTTGCAGTTGGTCATTTTCACAAAATCATTTATAACTTAGTAAGAAACACACACCTGACATGTATTCTATTTATGGCACATGTATGTTTAGATCTTTAATGTGGGCTATATCAAAAACATATGCCATTTAAATGCACTCAGAAAAACTATGTAGAAAATAAATATGTAGGAATACTTCATTTTTGGCATTTTAGCATTGATTAAAAGATTTTTGTTTTGTTTTATCCCTTTGTCTTTACAGACTGTGCTCAGCCTGTGCAGACACCACCATGACTCCCCAGGCTTCAGCTCTGCTACCCAGACTGTGGTGGACCGTCTACCATCCCAAAGGGTAGCTGGGGAAGATGGTCTCCGTACTGCAAGTTACAACCAGGATTCTCCAAGGCCACCCGGGGGACCAAGAACACAATATATTAATCAAGCTGTCCCTGGAGGGCTGACTGAAAGACAAGATAAAACTAACTTTTTTGGTGACAGCCCACAGAGTGAAATGGATCGGGGCTTTCTCCAGCTGTTTTTAATATCTAGATAGACAAAGTCAACAGCTCAGACTGATCTGAGACAAGTTACCTACCTGTCAAACTTTGTTTTTAAGACCAGACAAACTTGCAGCCAAATATTCACTATATATGTGGATGGTGTTGATTTTTAGCTCCACTTTTTTAAAATCTTCCCCCGTGCTTATTTGTGTTTTTCAATCTTGCTAATTAAGAGACGGAATAGACATAGGTGAGGACAGTCGCCATGCCCAGCCCAATGGAAGGGCCTGGTCCGCCACCTGAGGACATTTATACACTCTCCATGGACGCGGAGGAGGCTCAGTCTCTCCACCTGCAAAGGAAATCCTCAGCGACGACGTCTCCTCTCAGCAAATACATTGAGACTGAACACCAGCAAGCGGGGCTCTTCTCTCTGCCCCCCTTCGATGCCTCCCCGGACACCGCCGCTGACCTCCAGAAGAAAAGGAGGAAGAAATGTGGGGACTGCACTCCCTGCCTCCGCAAAGAGAACTGCGGTAGCTGCGCAAACTGCCTGAACCGCAAGACGGGCAAGCAGATCTGCAAGCTGCGCAAATGTCATCAGCTGAAGAGGAGACGGGATGAGTGGGAGGTGAGCGTGGTGCTGATACGTTGATCGTGCAATCATGTTACATTTGTTGTTTATGGGAATGATATGTTAGCGTTAGTATATCAATAGTATTAAGTACTTGTGTTTCAAGGTATTTTTGGAGTCACATGGCCCATGCTGTCTCAGAGACACACTGGAAGCATGTTCTGCTTCTCGTCCGCTGGTTGTGGTTGTGGTTGTAGTTGTAGTGCCAGGAAACTAGAGGAGAGCAGGGAGTGTGTCCATTCCATTCACCCACTTGCTGCAGTTCTTTCATTACAGACAATTACAGGTGTCACAAACATCTTGATTGAGATGTCCATTCAGAGAGATAGCATAAAGCTTTGTAGCTGCAGGTGCTACTAATTGCATTCCTTATCTGTCAAGTCTCGGCGTGTGTGTCCTCAGGCTGGGTTTAGAGTGCTTGTCCGTAGCACGTGCCATTCATGCAAAGTGTATATATAGCATTTACTCGAATGGCAAATGACTTGTACTAGGAATTAGAGCCCTAAACTCAAGTCCTAAACTTAGTCAGTAAGCTGCATTTATAATTTTACATTTACAGTTTAATATTTTACTGTCCTCAGCTTCTGCATGTGAACATTAACTACTGATGATCAGGGGCCAGAACGGACGGAAGAGATTGTTCTGCCAACTAAAATATATTCATCGAGTACACTTTATACAATGATGCCACTCTGTGTGTTTTACAAACATGAATAAACAACGACATCATAACTGCTAAAACAAATAGTATATCAGAAGATCCAATTATAAAGCACGGCTACTGTTAAAAGGTACTTTGACAGAGAATTGCAAAATATTTAAAAAAAGATGGCCAAAGCAGCTTCACTGTCACTGAACTGGCTTCTGGAGTTACACTCCAGGTTAGGATCACAGGTTGAATGTAGTCTATTGCGAACACTCACAGCATCAAGGCAACAAGCTTTTAGGGATATTTGGGGACAGTTCACTAAACATTAAATGCTGTGTGAAGCATTGTGGAAGTGTTTTTATCTGTTGGAGGGATTGCCAAAGAGAAACACTTATGTTTCGACTTGAATGGTGTTGCTTTTAGAGCTGAAAGGACTTATCAGTTAATCGATTAATCAATTGTGAAAGAAAACTACTTAAACAATCCATTTATAATTTTTTAAGCAAAAAAGCCAAACATTCTCAAGTTCCAGCTTCTCCAGTGACGATGTTCTACTTTTCTCTGTTTTAAATACATAGTAAACTGAGTATCTTTGGGTTTAGGACTGTTGTTCGGACAAAACACGACATCCGTTTGGGGCATTAGGGAATTGTGATTGTAGAAAAAGGTCTATTTCACACTATTTTCTGACATTTTATTGATCATGACAATAGTCTGTCAGTTACCTCACCTTTATCTAGGTTTATCTTGGTCTTGTTTGAGTGCCTCCACTAATCTATCCGTATATTCGGAAGGTGTTTGAGTTTAAACGTTCTCCAGCCTATGAGGATGTCCCGAACAGAGTTGCAGCTGTAAAGCACCAAGTGAGGCTGTCCCCACGCACTTTAATGTATTTAAAGTAGAGATCTGAACTGTGCCTTTAACAGTCAGAAAACCAGAGGAGCGCCCACTTTACCTCATACATCTACCTTAGACGTGGTTAATGGAGTTAATACATGAAGAGAGTATTTGCTTGTTGTGCATGCGTGCTGAGGATACAGATGTGTAACCTTCTAATCGTGGTTATAGATCCAACTTAAATATTGCCCTCAAGATAAAGCAGTGGAAAAGTTTTAGTTTGTTTGGACAGGCTGTGAGTGCAGTGTTTGTGTGTTTTGCATGGCTGAGAGACCGTGAGGGCTTCCAAACGGCAGCAGTGGAGAATTCCTGCAGTTGCCTGGGCTTTGTCCTTTGACCTCTGAGGCTTCGAATGAGGGTGGGGGTTAACCTTAGGCCAGTTTGTATTTGTGGGTGTGGGTGTCTGAAGATAGAGAAAGAGTGCATTTTTTTAAAGTGTGCACTTATGTGTTAATGGAAGTGCCTGTGTGTGTGTGTGTGTGTGTGTGTGTGTGTGTGTGTGTGTGTGTGTGTGTGTGTGTGTGTGTGTGTGTGTGTGTGTGTGCGCGTGTGCGCGCGCGTGTGCGCGCGTGTGGGTTTGTGTGTTTGTATGTGCATCAGCGTCTTAAAGTCGGGGGATGGGCTGTGAAGTAGATGAGTAGGACGGGAAGATGCAGTATTGGAGGAGGAGAAGCAGAAAAAACCAGACTTGGCTTCTAAAGCATGACCGTGGACGCTTACTGCTCCTCCGAGGGCTTTCAACCAGCAAAACAAGCACATGGCCTATGTTTCTGTTCCCAACATTCACATACTTACCAACTTTATCACAGGAAATTACGACTAAACTGTATTCCACCACAATAAAATGCTGGTTCATTTGAACGATATAATAACATAATTGAATTTTTTTCATATGTGTGTGGATACGTTTTTTTTTATTTTTTTTTTTATGAGAATCAATTCAGATTAAGGGCTTCTCATATCAAAGTAGTATTGATCAAGTAAACACAAGGTTCAGAATATAGTCAGTAAGCTGCGTCTTGTCCATTAGTGTTAAGAGTGCAGCATCACCGGGGTCAGTGTTAGCCACGTTTGTGATAAAAGGCCAGTAACTGCCCGACTCGCCATTGTGTTCAATTAGCAAAATCAGAACTTGCTGTGAAGTGATTTGAACTGCTGTTTGACGACTTCCCTCCCACTTAGTATGCCGAGAAGGGAAGATCAGAGATGCAGATGACTTTGCAGAGAGGGACATGACATGTTGGTGTTGAGGAGTAGAGCTAAAGTCAAGAGGAAAAGGCACACCGTTTGTTTAGACACAAACAGGAAATCAGGGTTTCCAACAGCATTGTTGAGGCCTGTCCTGTCTTGTCTGTTGACACGTTTCTTAAGTGGTCTCCTGCAAAATGAGAATAGTTTATAGTAACACAATTTTGGTGTTAAATTAACAAACACTAATTGTAGTAGTGGTTTACGGGACAGAAAGTTGGGCTAATGTCACTATGTGGTGGCCCGAGGCTCTCTTGTTGTTGAGTGGTAATAGACGTTTACAGCCTCCATATTTCAAAATCCCCGACCTCTGAGGGAACTCTACCCTTATTCAACCAAACCTTTTCCCCTCAATTTCATTCCTAAACCAGCATCTATCAACACTGCCTTTCGTGGCCGTTCTAGGGATGCTGGGATATTTGTTTCTGCTGGGGCTTGTTCAGATTTAGGGCAAACCCACTCAAACTCAGTTCAACCCATCTTTTTATTTGCCAAATAGTTTGACTATAGTACACAACATCTACTCGATGGATTGGCACAAAAGTTTATACAGACGTTCATCGTGCCAACTGACGGTTTACTGAAGCGCTAGTAATGTTCACATGTCTGGTTTTGAGGGAAATATCTTCAAAACTAGAGACATTCCCAGCATCCTCAGCTATACTTTTGATTTTGTGCAAATGAACGAATGTTAGCATGCTAATAGTTGCATGCTTATAATATTGGAGCAACATAGGAACTGATTATCTTCCGTTGCAGTCATCACATGTTGCTCTGTCAGATAAATAACCTAAATGTAAATGTAACATGGGCAAAAAGGCATTTTACCTAATTCTTTGTCAGTATGTTTCGTCATGCAGTCATATTTCTTATTGATCATATATCCAAAAAATCAATGAAGGTAGGCAGTGAAGCAAAGGTTATTGGGATTATGGGGATTTAAAACAAAGAATTGGACATTATTTGGATACATAATGATCATAATGGAGATTCACCCAGACCGCAGCCAGGCCACACCTCCTTGTGGCCTCACCCTGCCTCTGACACTGCACTGGTATTTGATTAGATATTGTTACAGAACGATAACTATCTACAGCTTCATTCCATTTTTAATGGTCCACTCTTGATAATGGTGAGTGTAGTGTGTTGCAGCATCAGGAGATGTTAAGTAGCTTCTCTCATAAGCTCTTAACTAAGTGTCCCTCCATATATTCATCCGTCGATTTCCCTCCCCCACATCCCTCCATCTCTGCTCTCTGACCTGTATGCATGCAGCAGCTGAGTCCCTTATTGCCTGGCAACCATATCCTCCATCTTCTCCCATGACAACTGCTCACTGTTGTGAATATGGGCAGCAACTTAACCTCTGGCTGTTAATATCCACTACCATCCACTTTCATACAATGTATTAAATGCCCAACAAATTAAATAGGACCATGAAATATGTGTTTTATTCATGAGCCTTTACATTCGCATCCACTTTTCTTACTTAATAGCCAGGTTGAGATTCCATGCAGACAAGATGAGTTTTCTTTACAGGTTCAGGAAACACGTCTGTATTTTTTCATGTAAATGAAATAGAGGTGTGGGGTTACCACAACCATGTGCAGTTCAGTATAAAGAGCACGGCAGGCTAGCTTCATCAATACAATTAATTATACTAAATAGTCCAATTGCAGACACGTCATCCCAGCACCCTCTTCCTCTGTCCATCGTCCTGAAACCACATTTCTACAACACGCCATCAGAACGGCTATAGTGAGCCCCCCCTTGTGTCTGTATGTAGTGAGTGTTTGTGTGTGGGGTTGGTTAGTTTGCAGGTCTGGGGAGACTCTTGTTGAATATCAGTATGAATAGTATTTGTGAATGAAATGAGGTGGAATAGGTACTAATAGTTGAGTGGATAGGATTTGCGTCTGTGAGTGAATACGCTCTGTGAGTGATCGCAAAGTGTCCATGGAAGGCTGTGAATGTCTGAATGAGGAGGAAATCGTTCAGGTCTGGAAAAGGAGGAAAGGTTCGATTGAATGAGCGATGTGCTCGATTATGTTTCTTCCTCTTGATTCTGCATCGGTGTCTCTCTACTCGTAGTACCACCGCGGCCTTCGCTGAAACGTTTACTGCGACTACAATGTTCGTACGACTACCGCCTGTAACGAGGCACATAGAAGCCAAGCGGCCGCTCGCGCTTACCAGCTTACCATAAACACGCCTCTGCTCACACATAAACACACACACATTCATACACACACACGTGCCCCATCTGACGTCAGCAGAGGGGATTTCCCAAGCCATACGAGAGCGTCAGACAGACACCACAAACGCTGTGTCACTGTGTGGCTGCCTCGCCTCACCGCGCCACACTTCAGCTCCCTCTCTCTTTTTAGCTTTTCTCTCTCTGTTTCTGTGCCTCTCGCTGTCTGTCCATTTCGCCTCCATCCGCGGTGTCTTGGCCAGTCCGCGTGAACTTTCGCTGACTTTGTCCTGTCTTGCGGCGGTTCCTAATTCAGCTGCCATGTGCACTCGTGCAAGTCTCTGCTGTTTTTTTTTTTTTCAATCTAAATCTTGATTTAATTATTAAAACTTCGCCTTTCACAAAAGCTGATCGTTTACAAATTTGAAGAGGGCTTTGTTAAAAAGGGAGAAATACATCTAGGCGGCGGAACCCGGTTGCTGGCTTGGACAAAACCATTTGCCTTTGGCTTTAGTGGTCATGTTCAGCACTCATGCAAAAAACGTGAAGCGCTGATGTCTGGTTTGAAAAGGTTCAAGCTGCAGATGATCTCGACCACTCAGAATGTAAACATTATGAACCAAAATATGCTCGGCGTGTCATTCTGGCACAGACTCTGCAGCTTAGATGTAGTTTTTGCACGTGCTTTGGCGATCACTGATTTCTTTACAGAAACATGATTACAGCTGATGATTTGTGGTCTTTTATGACAACATGACAGCTTTATGGCACTGAAAATGCACACCAAAATGGCACCAATTGTGCACAGTATCAGTGGCGCTGTGCACATTTTCGGTGTCTTCAATTGCTTTGACTCAGCATGTTGGGCTTTGCTGTGTAATTGTGCATTTTTGCCTGTCAGTGGTTGTAAGGCTGTTTGAAAGGGTCTGTGTGTGAATGTGTGTGAATGAGTGTGTGTGTGTGTGTGTGTGTGTGTGCATGCGCGTGTGCAGTCCAGTCCAGTCCAGTTATTGCAGGCAGCCCTGACACAGATGGTGCTCAGTGATACCACATACCAGAGGCATTGTTTAGGGAAGGCGAGTTCGAGGAGATAATTGACAGGCATAGAGAGGACCCATCCCCCCCAACACACATACACCTCCCGTCCACCTTCACTCCGTCCCTTTATGTCAGCCTTTTCTTTTATGGTGCTGCACACACACACACCGCACATACACACACACACACACACACACACACACACACATACACACACACACAGACCCTTTCTCTTTTAACCTCCTCTTTTTACTAGCTCCAATTTCCCTCTCTCTCTCTCTCTCTCTCTCTCTCTCTCTCTCGCTCTCTCTCTCTCTCTCTCGCGCGCGCGCCACCCTCACTCTCCTTCTATTTCACCCTAGCAGCAGAGCCCAGCCCGGCGTCTGATTGGTGGACGGACTGCCTTTGTGTGCTATCTCTAGCGTGACGTCTCTCCGGCAAGCTCTGTGTGTGTGTGTGTGTGTGTGTGTGTGTGTGTGTGTTGGTGTGTGTACATTTGTACATGAGTGTATTTGTTTGAAGAAAGAGAGGGGGAGTAGGTGGTTGACGGTGCATTTACATCACGTATGTAGAAGGACGAAAGAAAAAGAACTGAACGAGTGGGAGGAAGGAGTGATAGCGATCACAGCGAAGAAAAAATCCATTGCGTGTGTGTGTGTGTGTGTGTGTGTGAGCATGTGTGCGGTAGACCTATTGGCATACTAGCAGGAGAGAGGGAGGGGGGTAGAGCAAGAGAGCAAGCGACACAGGGAGAGAGAGAGAAAGAGAGAGAGAGAGAGAGAACGTGCGTACGAGGGCTCATGTAAAACCAGATTAAAAACACAAGATGGCTTCCTGAATGGGCTGCTGGAACACAGACGAGAGAGAGAGAGACTGAGAAAGAAGAGTGGAGAGGTAGAGAGAGAGAAAGAGAGTGCGAGAAGAAAAGGATAAAGGGATAGAGGTGAGGACAAGAGGAAGCCTGAGTCTTCTGATGGGGATTCGGTCAGCGGACGGAGGAGTACAAACCAAGGCAGCTCAGAGGCTTAGAGGGTAAATATTCATCACTCCAGACTATTTTAGGATTGATAGGTGGGTGGGTTGGGGGGGTGGAGGAGGAGAGATTAGGTTGGCGGGACTGGGGAACAGCTCGAGACAAAACACATCATTTAACATTGAGACATCCAGGGCCATGTAGACAAGGGGGACATGCTGTGCCAAATAAGAAGATGCTATTGTTTTACAATAGTCAGCCCTGCTTTGATGAACCATTTCCATCTATTGCAGCTTACTCTCAGCTAACCTATTCACTGACACTTGTGCATGTTTTGCCAATTTACCCTTTAAAAAACTGGGTTATGCAGACTTGTCTAATGCATATATAAGGAAGGCTGCGCCAGGTCGGTATACAGACATTACATAATTCTATAATTGAAATTGAATCTGGCTTTGCTGTCTCTCATTCTCTGTCCCAGCAGTAGAGGGAAGTGCCGGCTCACTGGTTGAACACAAATTAAAGAAAAGACATCCGTGTGCATGGCTGCTTTTTGACGGTTGTTGAGGATGACAGGAATGATGAGGGAATTGTGTGTGAAAAGGCACACAAAAGGTGGTCCTACTGTCCTTAATGACGAGTCTTTTTGAAAAGGCCCTTGTCGCATTATTCTATTGATTGTTATTCTCACCCCCTCCCATCTCTCTCTGTCTCCCTCCCTCTCCCCCCCTCTCTTGTTCTGTTGAATGGCTATACAGGTGGAATATTTTGAAGACAACCGACGAGGGTGCTTGGGAAACCCTGAACTGGCAGCTGAGGTAAGAAAGGGCATTGGGTTTGTGTCTCTGTTTTGTTGTGCGTATGTGTCACATCATCTCTGCCATCTATGTGTAATCTCTGTCCATGTTGCTTTCATTCTCAGCTGTAGGATCATCAGTGCAGTGAGGCTCTTATGAGGTGTAATTGTGGTGGTTGATCAACGACCAGGTCCACGGCGCTTTCTGTCCGTCTGTTTGTGTGTGCATTTTCACAACACCTCAACGCTCTGTTAAAATTTGTTATGTATGTGTGTATGTATTTGTGTGAATAGGTTTGAGCATTGATACCTATTTCACAGAAAAGGCTGCGATTGTCACCGCTGTGTTGCTAGGTTGTCACTTGACTATTTGCTGCTCTCTCCGGCGAACACACAAGCTCATTATATCAGCCCTGATATCATCGCGGGGTGGAATACAGGTGTATTAGACGTCTCCAGGCATCTGCCTTCCCATTCCGAGTTGCCCTGCTCGGAAGCTGGCGATATTAAACTTCGGCTTTATTTTCAAGCCGTAGTGAGCCGGGTGCCTCAGTGAGGAAGTGGCGGCATCCTCAGTTTAAAGCGCCCCACGCTGCCCGCTGATTGGTGCCAGAGCCAGGCATGTGTAGATACAAGCGACCAGGGAGAGGAGGAGGGAGGAGGAGGAGGAAGCCTTCGCGCTGGCTCAGGAGCCAGGGGGGCCGTCCTTCTTCTCCTAGGTTCTGGAGTCAAATGAGGTAAAGGGAGTAAAAGTTAGTGGGTCACGCATGCGTACGTGTTTGATTGTCGGGCGTAGTAACCTGTGGTGTGTGGCCGCTGAGAGCTGCTGTTGTACAGCTTGCCGAGTCGAGGCACGCTTGTGTATTTATGTGAAAAGGAAGTATGAGCGCCGAGGCTTCATATAGAAAATATTTATTGAGCACCAAATAAGCTGTTGTCTGAGTTATAACAATGGTGTGATGTCTTCTTCACGTAGATGAAAGAAGGCTCTGATTTGACTTGCCAGCACAAGCACAGCAAAACATTTCAGTGTTGTAAACCTAGACATGTGGAAGTGTCAAGATATGACTCGGGGACATTTATGCCAGCAGATACATGCAGCTGTGTCTTTACAGTGATGAAATATATGTTAATTAATCAGTTTCAAATGTCACGAATGAGTTTAGCTTAGTGACATACTCTGACTTACCTCTAAGCCTGCTCTAATCCCCATCCATGTGTAGACAGTCTCTTTATCTGCAAGAGACATACGACCATCTGGGAAGTTGAAGGGAAGAAAATCCCTCAACTGTCCTTTCGTGGGAAAAGCTGTAGATTGTGTTGAACAAGTTTGTGTTCTCTGCCTTTGTGGCGTTGTGGTCATGGTCCTTGATGGAACGTCTATCTTGCGAGACGGGCACTATTCTTGACAATTTTCATAAGTAGTCATACAGTATTTCCAGGAATCTCAACATCAGCTCAAAGATGTTGGAACATAGAAACATTGTGTGGCAGTAGTCAGTCAGGTTGCACTTTCAATCATTTATTTTCCGTTTTGCTGTTCAGGAAGCAGAATTAAGAGTTTACCACAACAAGTTACGAGACAGGCAGAGTGCACTTGCATGATTTCTTTTTCCACGCCCATACACAGGATTTCCTCTCTCTACATGAGATGAACTTCACACATTACAATGGTGGGAAAGAGTCAAAAGCAGAGAAGAAACACTGACACCGTGCGTGACAGCAGATGGAACGTTTGTTAATCGTATGTTTAGCCTCGCATGGAATCCCCAGCCCCGTTCGCAAAGGGTTAACACTGACCTAGTTTCCGTGGCAACACTGTATGTCTGATGACATCATTGCTTTAATTTTAACTCAAGTCCGGCGTCCAAGGTTGGTCACGTGACCAACTAGCAGCCACCACATGTGTGTGTATTTGTGTAGTAAGTGGCTTGGTATGTCGTACAGACTCAGGAAGTGGAGGGTTTGACATCACCTGTTCCATTCAGCGTTGGCTTTCGATGTATTTTCTGCTCTGTAAGGTTTCCACCCAGTCAGTAAAGAACCGCAGCTTTGTTTCCCATGTGCTGTGACACGGAACTAGTGATCTAATGGCTGATTAAAATGTGAGTAAGCTGTGACATATAGTCAACAATTATATCAGCCTTCAGGTTTTCGGGTCTCAAGATGCACAGATCTTCCTTTTGAGTCATGTTGTCGTGATCTTGCTTTCGTTTTGACTGGAACTCAAATTTTAATCTTATTCTCCTATAATACTCATTGTTCAAAAATACTGGATTATAATTTAATAAAAAATCTAAACAAAGATTAATTATATGTACAGAAAAGCATAAATTGATTCAGTGTCCTTAACGTGATGACACTTTTATATCTTTACAGAATTTCCCAGCAGCCTGATAGTGCTGATTCTATGTGCTAAGTTTCATGTGAACAGTTGTCTTCAGTCTAAAAGATGAATGACCACATTTACCAATTTAACCTCAGCTGCACCCTGCATGCAAACCCAGGACGAGTCGGCTGCTACCAGACAGCTCTTATATCTACAGTGGATCATGTGTCGAGGTAGAATTAGTTGTCACCTCCTTTAATAACCATTCTATCAAAGACACCCCAAGGACTTGAAAACATCACATCCTGTAAAACCTCATGGGATTTCACGTGACATTATAATGTATATAGTCACCAACAATCGCCTGACTTGCATGCGATCATTAATATATAGGGACTTACCAGGCTCTGCACTCTGTTCAGGTTTCATTTCTAATTAATGGCAATTAGCAGATGTTTGCCTC
Source organism: Ophiodon elongatus (assembly GCA_016806645.1). Classification (NCBI taxonomy): domain Eukaryota; kingdom Metazoa; phylum Chordata; class Actinopteri; order Perciformes; family Hexagrammidae; genus Ophiodon; species Ophiodon elongatus. The sequence continues at coordinate 2,250,122 of JACSYO010001694.1, forward strand.
TGCACTGTCTGTCCTGCTTTACTGCTCATACCCCTGCATGTGCCCGTGAACATGACTGGACTTAGCCTGCACTGAGTCCTGGACTGAATCAATACTCTGCATGGGAGGACGAGTTGTGGATGGTGGCTTGTTACCATCGGTGGTGGTATCTGTGTTTGATGTCGTTGGGAGGTTGTCGGTCGCCTGGTGCCGCAGTTAATAAAAAATGAATGGAAAGAGAAGGGGGAGGAGCCCTCAGCTGTTGCTCGAGCTCTTTAACTCTCACCTCTCTGGTGGCTGCGCTGCTGTTCCCACTGGGCACCCACTTCATACAATCCCGAATCCCACTGCTGCCTGACGCTGCCAGGTTTTATGTAACACAGCGCCACAGCTGTTACAGAGTTTTCATCATACGCTATTGGAACACGCACACGAAAATATTGATTTATGAAACAGCAGAAGTATATTCATGTGGAGGTATCCAAAAAAGGTGGAGGATTGGACTGCTGATAATGTAAGAGCAGGCATATGACTGGTAGTAGCTCAGAAATGCATGGCATGTGCTACATTCTCAAAAACCTCACGTTAAAGAGACAAAACATCATCCAGCCCATCATCCTTTCGGAGCCCGCCTTTCACTCGGATGATGAAAGATAGATTTTGACCTTGAAATAAATCAGGATGATTTAGTGTTTGTAAAGCACTACATGATTTCATAGTACACGGTTAAGTACTGGCCCTTTAAGCTCGGCTACGCCTGACTTGAACATATGGGAAGCTAATCTTAGCCCAAGTCCTGAGAGAGACAAGGCTGGCAACCAGCCACCGTGCAGAGCTGAGAAAGGTTGCTCTTGCTTTCTCTCTCAAATCTGAGCAATTTCTGATTCAAACCCCATAATATTGTCTCCAAAAAGTCATCACATAATCATTGAGGCTGTTATGTGTTTCACTTGAAACACATAACACAAAAATGCTCTAGTATTCGCAACAACTGTGTCCTGTTAATGATTAAATCGTTGTCCAATTAGATTTGACCGCTCAGCTCTTTTTCATGACTTGACACACGTTAGCCAGGTAGTAGTACACAATGTGCTTTTATTGTTTAACCTTTTTTTTTTTACTCACTTGTATTCCACCCATTCCCTGTCTGTCTGTTCTCCACTCTCTTTGTCTCAGACCCAAAATCATACTCTATTTATTGATTACATTCCTCTCCTTCTTTTCATGCCCCTAACCTCAGGCACAAAGAGCTGCCTCTCGAAAACAGCGCCCCCTCCTCTTCCTCTTCCTCCTCCTCGTTATTTTTTAGAGGCTCCACCCACTCCAACAACCCCCCCACCCATCACCACCTTTCTTTTTTTCTCTCCTCCCTCCCAAACCACTCCTCCCTTTCTCTTTGTGAGGAGTGGTGAAGAAGGGTAAGGGGGGGGTAGGCCTTCCCCAGCTGGGCTATTCGTGCCGACTTGCACGTGCCGAAAGTCAGGGGGTATGACTCAGACTGGATACCCTACACTCAGCACTACGGTCTAAACCCAAACACACCCTGAACTTAACACCATCCTGCCTGGGAGTAGGTATGGGTAGGAGGGTGGAGGGAGGAGATGGAGGCGATGGAGGGGGGCAGATGTCAATGAAAGCAAAGACAAAGACAGAGAAACAGCAAGCTGCAAGGTTAAAATAACAAGGTGATGCCTAAAATATGTCAACAGTCTGTTACTCATTATAGACTGACAGATGGAAAGAGACAGTACATTCATAGATGTATATTTATACATCTGCATAAAGTTGCACCTTCATAGAGAGTATGTGCACTCACCTTTTTATTTGATCCAATATAAAAAAGACAATGTCAATTATTGTCACATTTTGTGCCTGGTTTCCTTATAAAAATACAAAACTTGGCGTTAATAATAATAAACTAATCATAAAAATAAGATTTTCCACTAATATATTAGTATTATTTGTTTGACCAGGCTGAAATACTCTGGGTTGCTTCTGCTCCGTTAAATATGACGTGCTAAGTGCAGCTCTGCAGCCTCTTGTCCTGCCCACCAATAAACCCAGCGACCCTCAGTGAACAATCCAATACTGTATGCATACAAGCATGCATATGTGCACAGAGAAAATCATTGCCTGTGCATTTGCTGCCTGTGTGTGCATTGGTTTGCATTCTTTGCCTCTGTGTGTTTGTGATGAGAAACAGGCAAGCGTGCGTTAAATGAAATACAAAACTACAGAGAGCAAAAAGAGAGGGGGAAGGAGAGGGAGAGTCATAAAGTGTGTCAGATCAGATGACCTTGATGCCATTGGACTGCAGGGCAATATGGGTTGGGGGTGGGGGTGCGTGGAAGTAGATGAGAGCAGTAGGTGGAGTCAGCTGACAGGAAGAGATGGGAGGAGGGGAAAGGACCCTCGTGTCATGACCGTGATGCTCATGTGAGTTGTTTAAAGGCTGTTAGAAAGAGCTTCTCTTGTTGTTTTACCTTAAATGGCCCAAATGAATTCTCCCACTGATGAGACGTGATGAAGGTGTAGAAATAGTGAAACCACATCAATTCTCGTAAAAAAATAAATAATAATTCACCCACGGTAACCTTGATACAGAACAAGTTGTTCTCCGATGCCTTTTGTGTGTTTCACACAAACAGACCTCCCACCGCCAATGTGCTGGTAATATTTTAAAAAGCTTGTTTCGGTGTGTGTGAAAGTTTTATGTCAGGACATTGTCGAGAAGAAAACAAAAAGATGACTCAGACTTAGTCATATGCAAGTCAACCCAACTCACACTGCTGAGGATGGACTTTTGTTGTCAGTCATCCCTCCTACAACCAAGATCTTTCCTCTGTGCTGCTGAGAAACAGTGAGTGAGAGACGAAGAAGTGAGAGCAATGAAGAGAGAGAGAGAGCGAGAGGGAGAAATGGAGAGAGAAAGAGAAAGAGAGAGACGAGGGCGTGAAACAGCTCATTTGGACAATAATTTGACTTGATTGTGAGACGAAGTAATCGATGTGAGAATTGGAGTCTCTGTTGTACTTTCCTACTCTCTTTCTCGATGCCCGGTTACCGCAGGTCTACCGTAAGTGCGCAACATACTTGTTCATGTTTTCCATTAAGTTTTCACTAAAAAGTTAAGATACTTCAACTGTTATTGTAATTTTCTCTTGAGCTCTTACTGTTATGTGAAGGGAACACAGTCAACTAGAACAGAAGTTAAAAAGAGGACATGGTTATAATGTAATCCAGTTATAATGTAATCTGTCACGTTGTTCTGTTATCTAAATGAGAAGTAACACATTGTGCTCAGGAGGGGGTTTTAGGACAGCTCTCTTGGGCAAATGGCCTTCTCTCTATCATTGTTACTTATTCAGATTATCCAGTAAACTTCTATTCTTTTGTCCAACTGCCAAACAAGGTTGAGGTAAACACCAGAAATGTTGGGCAATGTTCTACCTGAAATCACACTTGCTTTATGCTGCTGGTTTTGAGTCATCAGTGAACACGTGTTTGAATCAAGAATATTGTAATTTAGTTTTATCAACCTACATGAAACCTACGTAAATTGTGGCATATATAGTGTATTTCTAGCGTGTTGTTTAGCACCTGCATTACGTGTCGAGGAGGTTCCCACTATGTTGGTGGCTCGGTCAAATCATACCTCTTTGTTTTACTCAGCTTGTGTACCTCGCTGATGTCATGTTTTACAGTGCAAGGTAATGTATTTTGTTGAAGTACGTCACTCTTCTCTCGGTTCAACTTGTGTTTCTGTTTAGTTTTCTTGATGTTCTCAGTTTATATTAGATTTAGTTGTGATGACTGCTGGTCTGCCGAGGTCTCTTTGAGCCTAACAACTGTTAGCTTTGAAACATTATTTATCTTAGCAAGTGTTGAATTGCTGGTAAATTTCTTAACACGCGTGCAGCGTTCAAAGACAGAAATCCTCTGTTGTGTTTAGTAGTTCTTTAAAATGAGGAACCATGCGCAGAGGGGAGCATGTTATTCATGGGTTAAGTCGAGTCTTGAGCTTGAAATGCTGTGTCATTGCTGCCGGGGGAGTGAGCGAGCACAAGTGAGCCGGGTGAATGAAAGAGCATGTGTTCGAGTGTCCGTTGGCGTGTGTGGTTGGTGATAGTAGAGAGTGGGCATGTGATGACACATGTGCCCACCCAGTGGTGGAGGCAAGCGTCCCGGTGGTGAAACCCTCATGAAGATGATGACGATGACGATGACGATGGTGCTACGTCACCGCCACATGTGTTTCCTACCTCTCTTGCTCATTGCTCTCCCTCTCGCTCATTGGCACTCCTTGGTCATGTGACCCAATGCTCTACTTCTCCTCTCCTTCCCTTAGACAGCTTAGGCTGCGCTGTGTTTCTCTTTGGGATTGACGCTCATCTGTGTGTGTATATCCGAATATGTGTGGTAACAGAGAGACAGACAGTGTACAATTTTACAGGGCCAGAGAGCAGCGTGCGTCAGAAAGTGTTGGAACGGTAACGCGGTTTAGCTATGCTAAAAGGAGAAAAGGCTCAGGAACCAAAACTGAGAGGCAAATTGAGAGAGGGAGGCGAGAGGCACTTTGAGAACGCCAGAGAAAATGAGAGATCACGAGAAACAGGGGAAGGCTACTGAAGTTGATCCAACCATAGCGCAGTGTAGCCGGCACATGCTCAGTAATATAAGAGAAAAATACTACGCAGGAGCTGACAACGATCTGCATGGGGAAGACGGCCATGTTTCCCCCCACCCTCTCCTGCTCCTCCTGGTTAGATCTGCTCCAAAACTCCAGCAATGCTCGAGAGAAGAGAGGAGACGCCACAAGGCCGGTCAGCCAGCAAGTGGGCGAGAGGAAACATCCAGCGATTATGACGACGTTGATGATGATAATGATGCCAAGGCAGAACAATGGTGAGGAGAGAATAACAAGAGGACGCTATCTGGTGGACAGCAGAGGACAGAAGTCTTGCGTCCTCAACAAACTGTTATTGGTTGATTACTTGTGGTAGCTGTCTTCGTTTGGCCACAACCCGCCGATCCTCTCGCTGTTTATGCCCTCTTCTTCTTCTTCTTCATCATCATCTTCGCTCCCTTTACAGAATCTGTCACATAACAACCGAGCGACTCTGTTTTCTCCTCATTCGTCCTCCCCTTGTTGTCTTCCCTCTCCTCGGTGTCTTCTTCCATTCCCCTCTCCTCATTCTGCTACTCTTTCTTGCTGATGTTAAAGTATCATCCGCCGTTCCCTCTGCGTTGCCCGGCGTAGCCGTCTCACTCTTTTACCTTTGTTGTAATCACATCGTCATCGTTCTTCCATTTATTTTCTTCCCTCGTGTAGGTGAGGGAGCTGACATTATAGAGCGTTGAGGAATGATTTTATATCGAGCGAACATCAGCTTCCTTCAGTCAAAAACCTTCCACCTCTGTATCCTCTGGATCTTAGAGGAAGGGCCAGCAAGACCGCCAGCAAGCCAGCTCCCTCTTAACCTACAAACCTTTTCTCTTCCATGCGCGTATAGCCTTGCTAGACGATCTATTATCAGCCACAGGTGTAAGATTGAAGCTTTTTGTTTTAAGCGGCGACCGATGTGATTGTGGATGGGGAAGAAAATGGATATCGAAGAACCATTATCGGTGGCTTCTCCTTTGGCCCAGGGCTGAGTCGAATCTAGATGCTCAAACACGGAACCAAATCTCTGTAAGGAAAACCAGATACCGTTCGCAGAAGGCATAAACAAGCATCAACATAACGTCGCTTTTCTCTGCTCCTTTTCCTTTTCCTGTTGATGGCGTTGTAAGTTGAGATCGTGTATTCGCTGGGCAGCCGTCGATTCGCCTCCGCACTTGAAAGCAGAGATGCTCTGTCATAGCCGAAATGGCCAGCACTAGGCTTTTGTGGATAAACAAAACACACAACATAGCCTTATATACAGAGCATCACCAAATGCAGCAGAGCAAGGAGTGCTGAAGGGCGTGTGTAGAGACAGAGAGGTTTTCTCATTGGTAAGAGCTCTGCTGCACCGTGCTGTTTCCTAGGCTGCCGCTACAAGCGACTATCCCCCACAGCTCTCTCTGTTTCTGCTCACTGCACACTCCTCCATTCCATCGTACGTGCCCGCTGTGGCTCAGATAATGGCCTCTCGCTCTGCACACACTGAAGAGAGAGAGAGAGGAGATGGAGGGAGAGGCTGCGCGAGAGGGAGGGGAATGGAGGGAGGGAGAGAGCGAGAGAGAGAGGAAGGTGGGGGCTGCGAAGAGAAGCCGACTGCATGTGTAGCCGAGAGAAAGAAAGAGGATATTGAAAAAGGGAAGGGAGGAGCAGACAGATAATGAGAAAGGAAAAAGGAGAGAACAGAAAGCGTCAGCCATAAGAAGAGGCAAGAGAGAAATAAGAAACGTGTGTGCTGTGCTGGGGGGAAGTGTGTTGTTTGTGTGTGGCTGGCTGTGTGTGCGTGTGTGAATGCATGCATGTGTATTTCGCTGCTCGCTCTGCCTGTGCGCCGCACAGACTGGAAGGAATAAAAAGGAATACAACCCAACAAGTCCCGATTGCTTTTGGGCTGCTGTGCCGGCAAGCAAGTCTCATGCTCCTCTCTGTCTCCTCTTCTGCTTTCTGCTCTCCGACCGGCAGCTCTGTCTGGACGTCTAAGACCACGTAAGTATACGTCGCTGGTCCCCAGGCTCTCAGCCGGCTTCATATTGTCAGGGTCTCTGCTTCATGTTCCTGCTCGGCACGGCAGCAAAGGAAGGGGTGGGGGAAGGAGGAGGAGGAGGAGGAGGAGGATAAAGACGAGTGGGGGGGGGGTTGTTGTGTATCTGGGATTTAGGTTCAGCTGTCTACTCACAAGCTGAACTTAACCCCCTCTCCACCACTAGTATCTATACAGGCTTTGTTTTCTCCCTCGAGGTATTCTTTTTTCTTCTTGTTAAACAGCCCTTGCTCGGCTCCCTCACACAGAAATGTAAAGGCTTATCTTGTTTAAAGGGCTCCGGGACTCAAATGTCTGGTCTACCAGGTTCTGCAACATCTGATCCAGTTGGCTGTGTGCATGTTATCGGTTGCTTTTTGGTGTGTCAAGCACGTGCGAATATGTGTGTGTGAAATAGAGTAACACAGTGAGAGAGAAGACAGATAAACTTCTGGCAAGAGAGTGAGCTTTATCACAGTGTTAATATTTGTTAAAACACGTGGTCTGTACAGTCCGAGGCACACACATAGGTGTAAAGCGCTGCAGGTGTGAGCGCAACATTTCAACCCTGGAACGGCACGTAGACTCACAAAAAAAGTAAATCAAGATTAATCAAAGCTCAGATCATGTGAGGATTCCAAGAACTCTTATTTTGCGTGCAGTGCGGTATTTGTTATCTGCACCGGCAAACTGGAATAAAGGTTTGTACTTAGTGTGCAGCTTGAGGTGCTTTAAACTCACGTGACTTGTGTCACTGACGGTGTTTTGTATGTAACTGTGAGAAAAAGAGGAAAAGAGAGTGTCAATGTGACTGATGTAAGTGATTGTGGGATGTTGGGTTGTGCAGTGTTGCAGTCACTCTGTTTCAACACACTGCAGGTCTCATAACTGCCGTGCCCCCCTTCCTCTTTCCCGTCTGATGCCACTGATAGTGCAGACATGGGGCCTCTCACGTACTGCATGCCGGCTGTTCACTACCCCCCACCCCCCTCCAACCCCACACCATCTCTTACCAATACCACCGCCACCCCCTGGAACCCCCAACATACACCCGGCGCAGAAGGTAGATTCAAAAGACCCGAGCATACTGCCTGTCCAGTAATTAGCCACTTCAAAGGCTCATTTCAATAATATTCAAATGATGGGGAAGCTGGACGTCAGGCTCACTTCTACTGTCAAACACTGATAGAGCTACAAACAGAAGCCATGTTCTTTCTTTTTTAAAACGTCTGAATCAGGAAGTAGCTCACATCTATGTTTGGTTGTGAGACCTTCAGCTAGCCTGAGGTTAGTTTGTGTGTGTGTGTAAGGAATTATTAATATCTCCATTGCTCTGTCTCAGTCTCAGTTTTCTTGCGAGGGAAAATGTGTCCTTGCAACCATAATTTTGATGACTGTAAGCGTCCTTTACAGTCAAGGCTACTGTACAATTCAGGTGTATGTTTTGGGTATGCTCTCTGTTCATAGTACACACACAGATGAAGACTTTGACACTAGAACACAGTGTGTTACCTTCTATCTATGGGGTCAACCCAAAAATGTATTTATACAGTGGGTCTGCTGTTGTTTTACTCTCACAAGGGCTATTAGAGATGTTGGAATACACTCTTTAGTCACAACATGAACTCTGTCAATGATTCCTGAGGCTGCCCTTGGATTATCTTTATTTGCTGTCCCTCTCTAGACTCATTTGATTATAATCTACGAGGAGCTAACCAGGGCTGAATACTGTTAACAAGTAACATCTTGGCATTCAAGTGAATAAGACCACACTAGTTGGCTTCAACATGTCAAGATTATTCAGATTAGTAGACAAATGTAGCAACTACTTTTTAATTGTGTATACCTTTTTTTACTTCCTTTTGGTGAAACTCAAGCCCCTGGTGCTTCAAGCTGACTAAAATAAACTGAATGCTTTGAAAATATAATTTGACATAAATCCAGCTGATGTGTTTGCAGTTTTCAGTGTAAAATGTGGTAACTGTCCCAATTCTGACTCAGAGAGGAAGTGAGATATGGGGCTGCACGTATCAGCTTCTGATAATTATTACCAACTGTCTGAGAACGTTTTTAAATCTACCAAAATGACAAAGAGCATGACAGAAACAATCCCTCCCTTATTTGTGACTCTTAGCCAGCATGTTTATGAAATACTTCTACATACCCCGTTACGCTGTATGCTGAGATGCAATGACTGAAGTTTAAAAAGAATTAGCATCTGTGATCTTAAATACAGATACAGTTACCTTGTAACTTTCAAGCCAAAGTTAGATTCAGCTATAGAGCAGGTGGTAATATCAGGAGCAGGCAGTCAGACAAAGATTTGTTTGCAAGCATCATTTGAAAAACAAAAGGGTATTTCTGTACAGTACAGTCCATGGGCCAAACTCCTCAAAATTAACTCCCCTTTCACCATCAAACACATAGACAGCTCTTTACATCCCACCTGTGAGAGGTAATTTGAGCCAAATGACCACCTGATAGACCAACCCATTGCCATTACTGGAGCCCTGTGCTGCTACTAGTGGGGCTAAGATTCTTGTTAGTATTTAATGAAAGCCAATATAGCTTTACTTCTGCCCAATGTTTGCCCTACTTATAGCTTGCACTGTTTCTGGAATCAGTTCTACAAAATAGTGCAAAACTTGAGTCTCAATTATTAATTATTACATTCATTCCTACTTTATTCCCTCATTTGGAACATCCCAGAGTTTTTTTTAGGATGTTGTAGTACCTTTGTCCTTTCTCAAATGTTCCCAAAAAGGGTGCAGGTCTTTTGACAAGTGAGGAACGATATGCAAGTCAAGTCGCTGAATATTTCCTCACTTCCCTCACTGCATCAGTTTCTCATGTGGCGATCTCGCAACACAAGCTCTTTGGTTGTTTAGCCAGACATGGCAGTCATTTTATAGTCACATGTTCAATTAACTATCTGAAACATTTATGTCCACGACTAGTCTAAAACTAGATGGGCAAATTCTGCCAGGGTTTCTTTTTTTTCTTCTTTCTTCTTCGTTTATTTAAATACTTGCTCATGTTCATCAAATGTTGTATATCTCAAGGCAATGGTGGGGGTTTGCTTAGATTGTTTGACAGAGTCATGTGAGCAGAGCCACAAAACCAGAAAAACATACTTTTGCAACAAACAACTGTAATGTTCTAATGCTAATTCATTTTCAAAAAAGGACTTTTACAAACTGGTACAGTACGGTATATGTTCAGTTTGTTTTGTATCTTAGATGTTGTCTATTATGAATTATCTTAGCATGATATACAAGTCTTCAGATATTCAGGTCATTTTATGTTTGCCTTTTAAGGTCTTGTTTTGGTGGAAAATGTCTTGGGTTTGTGATAATCTCACCAGTGAATTAGAGTTGTACTGCACACTTTCAGGTACTTAGTTGAGCTGCAGTTTTCAGCTACAATCATTTTTCTGCACTTAATCAATATCTGGTTTTGACGATGAAAGATAATCACACTATATTATAAGCATGTTGTAATCAGATGCCGTATTTCTTTTCTAAAATATCTCGATTTGTTTCACTTTTTAATTGCATCTCTTGAAATAAAATATCAACTGAGTAAAATGTACAATTTTTCTCTGTTGATTCTTTTACTCCCTACTAAAGAAGTAGGTTTGCAGATTTTTGTGAATTATGAATACAAACAGTTCTTGGAAGGAGACGTCCTTTGATCTCACTTAAAGTTTGTGTATTGTATGTAGTTTTCTTCACTCCTCAGTGTGTGTGTAATGCCCCACCTCTGCCATACACAAGGTTTCCCAACACGATGGGTGACTAGTTTTAACTCTAACCCCCTGCTTTGCATAGCCCAACTGATCTGGAGCACAGTGTCCATTTATAAACAACAGTGAAACTATGTTACATGACCTGTGACTTGCTTGACAAAACACTTGCCTGTTATAAAAACACTCTCCTGAGGCAATAGTTAATGCAGTTTTCCTCAGCCCCAATGACCTGGCCCTGCAGTAATGTATGTGTAGTATGTGTGAGGTAGGAGGGAAACCCTGGATAAGAGCTGGAAGAAGGGACTGGAGTCTGTTATTACTTTGTTGATTGTTATGTATCATTCTGTCAAGTTATTCTTGGAATTCTGATTTAAAAAAAACAATAGACTTAATTTAGTTACAGTAATTATTTAACACATTTTTGGTGATTTTCAAAAGCATGCCTATTGCACAGTGTCTAGTTTTGTTCTACATATGGGTGCAAGATTTATTGGATTATTATAATCTAACTAACATCGCTCCATGTTTGTCTTTCAGACTATTCGCAAAGTCACTACAGTGGATGGCCCCAGAAGTGGAGACCAGATGGAAATTGGGTCACATGACCGCCTCCAGGAAGGCGCGCTGAGCCTGGAACTGGCCAATGGGGTGAAACGCTACCCTAATGATGATTCGACATCTAGTGAAACAGAGCAGCAGAGGGCAGGAAGCGTGCCTCCAAGGCAGAGCTGGTTGTCAGTACATGGCAAGGTCAGTGACACCCAACAACAGCAACCATGTTGGAACAGCAGCAGCGGTACAAACCCTGGTGAACCTGTCCACCATGCAGACATGGAGGATGCCCACAATCTGGTGGCTTTTTCTGCTATTGCTGGCTCCTTGCCTCCTTCTTCGTCCTCTTCCTGCCTCATGCAGCCTAACACAGCCCAGCTGTATGATACGTTCACCAAGGAGATGGGTGTTGAGGGGGCACAGGCCAAACTCTCTGCAGGAGCTCCTGAGGGAAGCTGCCAAACTCCAGAAGATCTGAACACTCTACAGTCGGCACTGAGCCAAGCCAAACATGGACACAAGCCCCCTAACTGCAACTGTGATGGGCCCGACTGTCCAGACTACCTTGAGTGGCTGGAGAAGAAGATCAAGTTGTCAGCCAATGAGGATCAAGGTGCTTGCAAGATGGCTGACGCTCCCCCTCACTTACAGCCTCACCTACAGCAAACTCATTTGCAGCACCCTCGTCAGCCCTACACCCAGATGAATGGTGGCCACCGTTTGTCTACTTCATACCCCCAGCAGCAACATGGAAGTCAAGGCCCTAATCTAGACCAAGTGCCCTGCTCAAAACCCCCAATTCCCTGCTCTCCCCAGGTGCTCTCCATAGCCAAGGAAAAGAACATCAGTCTTCAGACAGCTATTGCCATAGAAGCCCTGACACAGTTATCTGGGGCTGGTCCGCAAGCTGCCGGCTCTCTAGGTCAACTTTCCTACACCAGTAACCTCCATCACCACCAACATATCCAGAACCTCCCATCTCAACCCCCCAATGGCACTAGCTTGATCCCATCCTCTCCCAGCACCCACTCATCTTCCTCACGCTCTCAATCCGTCCCTCCAGGACTAAACACCATTCAGCAGGCCTCAGTTTCCTGTGAGCACCACAGGCCCCAATCCCAGGGCCAGCCACCCCATGCTAGCCCTCTCCCGTCCTCTACCTCTCCCTTCCCAGGTCAGGGAAAACATCCAGGCTTCAGCCCTAATCTCCAGCAGTGGCAACAGGGCTCAGGCAGAGGCTCTGAGCAGAGGAACCCATGGATGTGCATAAAGTCTGAGCCCCAGTCTCACTACGCTGCTGCACCTCACAGCAGCTCAGACCCCATGTCAGAGCTCAAACAGCTGCTTGGTGACACCAGTGGCAAGTTCAGCCATGCTCATTTCAAGCTTCCAGTCACACAGCAGATTGTCTTGAACCAGAATGGAGGTATCCAGGCCCAGGACAACCCTGCATTGGCCAGGATAAAGCAAGAACCAGACTCTGGAGAGCACTACCATCACACTGCCTCCATGGGACATTATGGCATGGCTAATGGTCAGCAGCAGGCTCAGCACTACCCTGGTACTCCCCTGTCTCCTGGCCAAGCAGCCATCAGCCACTCCACTCAGGCAGCTCTGCAACAGCACCTTCACTACAAGAGGAACCTCTTCTCTAACCACTCCCCTGGCTTTGGAGCACCAGGCCCTCGTGCACCTCTGGCTTGTCAAAACTTGAAAAAATGGTGGCCACAGATGGACGCAGAAGGTTTGCCACATTTGGTCATCAAACAGGAACCCAAGGAACCCAAGAAGAGGAAAAGCAGTCATGGATCTCCTGTCATAAAAGCTATGAGTGGGATGCTTACAGTCTCTCCGTTGCCCAAACCTAAACAGATAGTCATCAAGAAGACCAAGCAGAAAGCCTCCATGCCAACCTTCCTGCCTCAGAATCAGATCACCGTACAAAAAACATCAGTCCTCATGGTGGACAGAGCCCCGACCCTGACCAGCCTGCAACCAGGTTCTCTCCCTTCTCTACCCCTCCACAGTAACTTCACTCAGGCTGCTGCTGCAGGCCTCCCTGCCCCAGCCCAATCTCAGGTATCCATTTCCAACTCCTCAATCATTCCCTCTTACACTGTTTCTGCTTTGTCAGAAAACACTCCAGCCCTAATGGGCACTCTGCTCCCACCTGTGGCCCCTGTAGCCCATGTTAAGTCAGAGGGAGTGGGCAGCTTGGCCTCCAGTAACACCAGCACCACCACACCTGTGACCTCCACATTTCCATCCAGCACCTCACAATTACAGAGCGTTATCAACATAGACCCGAAGTATGAAGATCTGATCCGACAGTTTGAGGCTGAATTTGGAGACTCAGCTCCAGACGCATCTGCCAGTCAGCCCAAGGAGGAGACTGCTACTGCCCCTCAGCCGAGGAATCATTCCCAGACCAGTCCTCAGGACCTCTGTCCCACATCATCTTCCACCTCCCAGTCGGCTCCCTTAATTCTCACCACTCAAGCCAGTTCCACACCTCATCCAGATGATCGGGAGATGGAAGTCAGCAAGGAAGAGTCAGGGTCCCAAAGTGAAGCAACCTTGAACCAGGCATCCACAGAAACCTCTATGAGGGATGTCCTTTTACATCATCAGGGTATTCTGCACAAGCAGCAGCAGCCCAGTGTGTTAGAGGATACTTTCAACATGCCGTGTTCTCCGCTACCCAAACGCATGAAGATTGAAACCTCGGGTGATATAACCGTACTTTCCACCACATGCTATTCTGAGGAGGACACACCAACTAAGGACAGCCTGCCTGCGTCTCCATCTCTCAGAGGCTTCCTAGAGTCTCCTCTGCGCTACCTGGACACCCCCACCAAGACCTTGCTGAGTACTCCTTCCAAGGATCTGCAGGCAGAGTTCCCCACCTGCACCTGTGTGGGTAAGTCAGTGTGTTGGTGTGTGTATGGTTGTCTTTATCTAAGGGGATGGGGTTGCTGTCCATCAACATATTGTACTAGCACTTTTCAGTCAACTATAAATAATAGTATCAATAATCTTGCAAAAATCACACCACTCCAAATCTTGCCCATTCATTTTTGAGTGCAGATGAATTTAAGTAATTATGTAAGTGCTGTAAAGGCTTTATAGCAGCAAGGGAGCATGCATATTCTGCAGTGAAGACTTTTTTGGAAAACATTTTCTAAATTTGTAAATGTTCACGTTTTGCTCTACTGATTAAGCTAGAAACAGGTCCACCATTAGTTTTTTTCAGTCCCCCTCTTCTGTAGCTTCTCTATCCTGGATGCTTGTTGGATTCTTGTGGAGTGTGTCCAAGAATGTTTGTGTTGCCAGGGTGTGTGGCTGCAACCATCCAGACTGCAACAGTGTGAGGCACTAAAGGCAGCAGGCAGGAACAATAGTACTGGTGGCAGAAGGAGCCTTTTGTGTGAGTTTGGGGCTGGCAGGCAAGAAGAACAGAGCCTTCATTAGACAGCAAGGGGTTTAGTCCCATAGTTTAAGTAATTCCCTACTCAGGTTAACAGAGTAGGTGGTCCTACAGTATGAATCTATGGAGAGTTTATCGATCATGTTTTTCATATTTTAAGAAAGATATGTTAATGGCTAAGTAGATCAGAATATTACTGATGTAGCTACTCTGGGTATTCATTCATTCATTAACTTTGTGCAATAACTGAGTTATTATAGATTTTGTTCTCAGAGAAGCTACTGTATTAAGAAATTACCACCATGTTCTTGCAGTTACTGAGTGTTAACTGTAGTGCTAGGAAGGGTTAAGATCTGGTAAGAAGACCACTGCTGTCCCTAAACATTGAAGGGGTTCCCAGCAGGCGGAGAGCAGCTGCAGTGAAACACTTGCTAGCTGTGTGTTGTTACTCAGCGTAGAGACCAGCAGACAAAAAGTCTCCATAGTAAAGCCTGGTTACACACTGCCCTGTCAACTCCCTGTAGCATAACACTGTGCTGGAATGAGACTGCCTCCTCCACAAACAGATACAGTATGCAGCCACGATGTGCACAGTACACACACAACCAATTTTACATGCAAGAATGTATTGTGACTCCTCCACTTCCTGCCCTGAGCCACGCCCTGGTTCCTCCCTCCACCGACAGGGGAATGTGACCTCATATTGCCTCTGAGCCAGAGACGCACACAACCCTGACTCTATGTCCACACTTTAGATAATCAGCTCACAGTGTAAAGCATTTACATTTAGAGCCTTTAGCTAAGGTTGTTATCCAGAGTGTGTACCACACAATGATAAAGAAGTGCTGAGTACAGATGCAAGAGCAACCCTGTATTAGTTGCAATACAAGCAAGCTGTTATCGAGCTAGCCAATGCAAAGTCCATTAGAGACATTTAATGTAGGATACATTCAACGGCACAGTATCACACAAAGACGTGTGTATGACAATGGTCAAATGCAGTCATACACATCCACAACATAAACACAGATTCTCACACAGCGCTCCCAGAGACAAAGCCAACTCCCTTACAACACTCACACAAACTGAGTCATTCATCACTACCTCAAAGAGCTTCTGCCTTACAAAGTGTCTTCACACAGGCACCACACCCTGCAATCACAGTCCGCTGTCTGTGTGTTCATGTGTGTTTGTGTGAACTGGATGTTGCAATCAGTTATACAATCTCACGCTCCTCATAGATGATTTAGCTTCAGCCACAAAGAGGATGTCTTTGAGTTTGTCCAAAAATACATCAGAACACACACCCGCCTTTGATTTTTTACAAAACTATACAACAAAGGAGATGTAATTTCTAGATACTTCATTCTTTACTGAAGTCAAGGGACTTTTACTGTTCATATTTTCAACATGAGTGAGACATTTACTCCTATTAGCTTCAAGCAGAACTCTATCCAGGCACTACATTAGGATTTGAGGCAGAAAAAATATATATTTGATCAAAGTGATTTGCAAGAACATTTAAAGCCTAAGTTATATCACTGCAGAAGATGTTGGTGACATTGCTGATAATATTGATGCAAAAAATATACATTTATAGTAGAATAAGATATTTAATGCAGAATCATAGTTTAAAATAGTCTCTTTGGTGTTGGTGCTCTACAAATTGAGATTTTAGGAGAACTAGCCACCAAAACAGTACATGATAATAGCTGTGATCATAGCCCCTGCAAATGATATGCTCGTAAAGTGAGTAACATTTTGCTTCACTTCCTCTCTGAGTGTTAGATAAGGAAGTAAAAAGATTATACCTAAAAATAGTATAAATGTTGTGTTACTTATTTTACTATCTCATAATAATAGAGCAGGCTAAATAATAGCTTTAGATATACTCAAGTGTTCATCACAGAGTGGTATTAATAAGTAATATACATTATCATCACCATTTGTGATCTGTTGTATATTGTAAATAATTGTGTACATTTAAGTGTGGAATTTGCCATAGTGTTTTTTCAGGTCCAGCTATGTGCTTTTCCCTCACCCTCTACTGTCTCTATTCCTAGAACAAATCCTGGAGAAAGATGAAGGACCCTACTACAATCACCTGGGATCTGGACCTACTGTAGCCTCCATACGAGACCTGATGGAGACGAGGTGAGTCTTTTCCTCTTCTCTTCTCTTTTTCTCTTCCTCCTTCATGCTCTTGCTTTTCCTGTCTCTCCCTTTTCCTCCTCCTCTCTCCTCCCTCCCTCCCTCCTCCTCTCATTTTGTCCTTAGGGAATCTGTGACCCAGAATCCAGTTGGAGAAACAGGAAATATCAGCATCATCAGCATAACAGAGGCAGAAGCACAAGGGTAGCAGCAGATGATAGCTGGGAATGAGATGAATGAGGGATGATATAAATCAAATCACAGAGAGAGAGAGAGACAGAGAGAGACAGAGAGAGAGACAGAGAAAGATGAAGAGAGAGGAAGACAGGTGGAAGGAAGGAAAGATGGTGCATTGTTTTGTGCACTAATATCAAGTTTAGTTATTTATATTATGTAACAGTCCTCAGTATCAATTCGGACTGACATTTGGTGTTTATAGATTGTTTATATTGTACATACATACAAAACTGAAATCGCTCTGTTTGAAATCTGAAATCAAACAAATATTCCCACAATAAAATTGAAGGTAAAAATATATGTACTTTTTTTTTATAAATGACCAACAGATGGCATTAAGCATTGGAGAGCCTCACCAAACCAATCCAATAAGCCGTTGTTACTCTGCCATGCTTCAGCAGACTTGGTAATAAAAAGAGTTTAGCCGTTTGGTCTTCATAGGATTAGTTTTTATTCAATTTCGGAAGAAACACCAGAAAGCTCCTAAGCTGGTATTTTAATAACCAAATCGCAGCAGCAATCTTTAAATCATTGTTGGTCTATCTTACAAAAATATAACTCGGATCAAAGGTGGCGATCAACTGTTTTAAGGATGAAAAAAGAGTTGTTTCCTTTTTCATAGCCTGGTAAACATATTCTGACAATATCTCGTTATGTTATTTGTAAGAGTGCAAAAACACCTTGGACTTGGTGCAACCTTATTTTATAACCGGATGCCTCATTGTGTTATGTTTCATGTTAACAGTACTGAATATTGTAGTCAGACACACATTCTGCTGGATTTCAATCGGACCAATGAGTCATTAGTTCCAGAAGAGCACAGGGTGAGTGAGGGGGGATGCCACTTTTTTTGTTTGAGAGATGACATAAGAAGTTAAGGCCCCAATGTCCCTAAATGACCTTTGCCCCACCCCTGACCCCAGCAGGCCACCCCCGTGGTGACAGAGCCCATTCCCCTCCCACTCTCTGAGCCAGCTTCGGGGGATTCCTATTCAGTAAGATCCCCTTGTGTTCACTGTCACACCAAATCTACTCAGGGCTGAAGTTTTCACAATGGCAGGTATCAAGCAAGCAGGAGACCTGATTTAAGCTGTGAGCAAACCTCTGACAAGTTCTGATGACCTATCCCCTCTGACATCTCCCCCCCTCCCTCACCCCCCCACACCCACACGCTCTACTAAAAGACCTGAAAACACACACATGCACCATTAGGACTATTATTAAGTATTAATCTCCTAACACTCCGTTATTTGCTTAAGCAGGTTTTCACAGACACATACACACAAACAGAATTAGAATTTTTTGTATACACAAAATAAGCTCATGCACGCATATGTGGACACAGACACACAGTGTTGAGCAATATACTTGGAAAGTGTAGTAAGCTAAGCTACCAGTTACTCTGCTCTAAATAAAGCTTTACTAAACTGAAGCAACTCCCCAGCATTTCTTTGCAATATAAGCTACAGCAACATGGATAAAGTAGTTTAACTACATCAAAGCATTTTCTTTTATTGAAACTGCTTAATTCCAGGTCAATGTTATTAATACAAAATAAGTAATATAAATATAAATATATATGCCTCATATAAAGTATGTAATACGTTAATAATATAATTAATAATGTAATATAAATGACTATTTATATTGTATATTTGACTAGCAATGCACACCTAATTCTAACATCCATGGGCTCTGAAATACTTGCGTGAAAGCTGCTGTATTACTTAATCAATAAAAGTTAAGGTACTGAAAAGCTTTTTTTTTTGGGAGGGGGGGGGGCGGGGGAGGAGGACAGCGACGCTACTACCAAGCTACTGAGAAATGTAGTTAAACCAGTTACGCCGCTACTTGTAGCACCGCTATTGGCCAACACAGCAAACACAAGCATAGAAATATCTCCAAGAGAAAACCCTCTGGCTGGCGTTGTGTCGAGGCTAGTGGGTTCTGCTTTACTCTGCCGTGCTTGTGTGAATCTCAGCAGAGCATTGTGAACACTCCTCACCAGCCAGTGCTAATTACTAATTCCCCACTTTTAATGTTTTTAAAGTTGAGCAGACTGTTTAAACAGATTCACAGCATGACCATGTAGGCTAATTTTGCATGTTTTTAATGTTTTTCGGATTGTGCAGATCACGCATCCTTACTGCCGGTCAACTGGCTGTCAGGTATATGGTTTGTTGTGTGTTTGACTGCCACTTTTATGAGACCACTAGAACTGATGCAAAGCATCTGATCAGTCAGGAAGCAAATTCTTTGAGGTCGGCTTGGTGGCCCCCGGAAAGACCACATAATGCGTTTAGGTTTAGGCCACATGAGTGTCAGCATGGCGTGTCAGAGACCTAAAGTCAGGCATCAGGGCTCAGAACTAAAGTGTTTCTCCTCCTGTGTAGGTATGGAGAGAAGGGGGATGCCATCCGGATTGAGAAGGTGGTGTACACAGGGAAAGAGGGAAAGAGCTCACGAGGATGTCCTATTGCTAAGTGGGTAAGTAGCATCACGTGACATTACCATGGGTTTGAAGTTCTGAAAGAGCCTTTATAATACATCATTTTCAACGTAGATGAGTCTTGGTATTGTCAAGGTCTCCTCTTTTTCCTTTTATTGAGTTTACATATTGAAATAACGACCCATGACTCTCAAAAATAACATTTGTGACAGTATGTCAACAACTCAGTCAAAGCCTGCTTGTTTTTAAGTGAGAGAGAGGAAAAATAGTGTTTTGGACTTTTGTCCCACTTGACAACAATGACAGCCATGTGTGTATAATGAGAGGTCCTGGGGAGACATCCAGCCAAGTTTGTCACCTAATGTGAGTAAACAAGTAGGAGGTCTCACTCTCTCTAACAACTGTCCAGCCTCCCCTCCTGTCACCCCTGACACATCCTGCAAATTACTTTATGGATTCAAAACAGCTATTCTACTGAGGGAGGGTGAGTGTGGGTATGTGCTGAAGACAGAGAGGGAGGGTAGGGGGGAGTGTGGAGATAGTAAAAGTGAAGGAGATCAGGCTTGTACATATCAAAAGTATTTTATCGTTTCTGGAAGAAACTACCTGTTGTGGTGGAATCAGATATTAAGGTTATGAGAAGCAAAATGTTGGGTATTTATATTCTTGGTCCACTAGTATATCTTTCTAGTAGGATTCTCTCTGGCTAAATGTATTTAACATAAAGCATCATGAGCAGATTTAAGATTGGTATCCAGTCAACGCAGCAGGTCGGATTTCAGTACAGGTATCCAACTTCCTCCCAAACATCAACTGCAGAAACATTTAACATTTAAATGAAGTGAGTGGAACTTGTTGAGCATAAATTAAGGTGTTTCTGATTACGAGGCAGGGTGTTTACCTAACCTAACTCCCATGGATAAAGAAAAAAAACAAAGTAATGATAAGCTCTGTTTCCTGTCAGGTGATCCGTCGTGGCAGCGAGACGGAGAAGCTGCTGTGTCTGGTGCGTCCTCGTGCAGGCCACCACTGTGACAACGCTGTCATCATCATCCTCATCATGGCCTGGGAAGGTGTCCCGAGGTCCCTGGCTGACAAGTTGTACCACGAGCTCAGTGGCTCCCTCACCAAATTTGGCAACCCCACCAGCCGACGCTGTGGCCTCAATGATGAGTGAGTAGCTGATGGGAACTCTTTTACACCGGTTTTCTTACAAACAAGTTGGTGAAGGTGCATAGAGCAGACTATGTACAGAGTATTTCATAATTATATTGCACCTTCACTGCACCTGTTTGACTTGTTTTTGGAGCACACCTTGAGCTATTTGAGCTCAAGTCTTCTTTATCAAAACATTCAGGAAGACCTATGACACCAATGAAAGTAAATGTCGGTGGTTTCATGGACAAAACCTCATCATGTGGGGGAACTAATGTGATCATGTGGACATCTGTGACATGGAAAAGTACTCTAGAGGCATAGAGCAAAATTTAAGCCAAATAACGTGCATATGCACTAAAACAAACATTGTTGTGTACACATTGTCTATGTCATACATCCGACTCCTAAACCATGGATAGTGATCACGCACATCCAATACCTTTAAAGAAAGGTGGTCATATGACCCACTCCCACAATGAGCCATGAATGCTTTATTGACACACCCTTATTTAACCTGGTTTAGACATAACCACCATTCACCATCTGCAGCCTCTGTGTCATTACACTAGTTATAGACTATAAACTGTATTAGCCTATTAAGAGGAGGGCACATTTTCTCTCTCTGTGCTACACATTCATAAATTTACGATAAAATCTAAATATCTTTTTTTTCTGACACTTCTAGGGAGTCTCAGACCATGTTAATGCTCCAAATGAAATATTGCACAAATGACCTCATCAACATTTCTTTCTGCCACATTGTTATATCCCACTCAGCCCAGTAGAAATATAGTGTACACATGATGTAAAGCATGCTCAGGTCACACATCATTTATACATGAAGCTGAGAACATGCTCACTGTCTCCCCCTGCAGTCGTACCTGTGCATGTCAAGGCAAGGACAATGAGTCTTGTGGCGCTTCCTTCTCCTTTGGCTGCTCCTGGAGTATGTACTTTAATGGCTGCAAGTACGCCCGAAGCAAATTGCCGCGCAAGTTCAGGCTACAAGGAGATCACCCTGAAGAGGTACCCATCACATCAAAGCCACATGTTGTATGCATTATACAGGAATACATCAACGCACATTTTTTGGCTCTGTGTTTTGTTTTGACCTGTGATATCTGTTTGTGCTCGTCAGGAGGACAAACTCAGGGATAACTTCCAGCATCTGGCAACTGAGGTGGCTCCTTTGTACAAGCAGCTGGCGCCACAGGCCTACAGTAACCAGGTTTGTTGTAAAGGCAAATACTAGGAGTGTAACGGTAGACAAAAGTCACGATTCGGTTCATACCCTGGTTTAGGAGTCACAGTTCGTTGTGAGTTCGGTACAGCGGAAAAAAACAACAAATGCATAATGATACGTTTCTTTTCATTTATTTTGAACAGACAGTAGTGCAAGTGTCAGGGACAGGCTCATCTCTATTAACAGAGTCTGCATTCTAAAATAATCTGTAGACAACTCTACAATAATTTGTTATTGGAAGCGTTTCCATTTGTAATCTGAGTAATATGGACCGATCATATAGAAGCAGGTTTTGGTTGAATGATGATGATAATTTAGCCTTTTTATTGGTTTAAAATTAGCTTGTAAACTGGCTACTTGTGAAACAATCCAGTCATAAACATCATCTCTCATCTCAAGTTGGACTTTAAACTTTAAACAATGAGCTACCACACAGAAAAGTAAGCCTTGGCCCGTATATCTGCTGGTTTCACCTGAACCCCAGAAAAATAGCCCCTTGCCCCAAGAGGTTTATCCGCCGTCAGACCTTTAACCAATGGGCTCCAAGATGACTGACAAAATCCTCTTACTGGGGTCAAGGTAACATTTTGCATTTGCCTTTTTCAGCATATGTTGCTGACGTGCAGCTAAAAGTTTACGGGAGGAACCAACGCTTGTGAACTTTTGTTCCACATTATTTGCAACAATCTACATACCATGTGTTCTGCGTGGGGCTGTGTGCACCAGACCGTGGCCCCCCGATACAGTGGCGGTTCACAAACTGTTACGGCCCTAGCAAATATCCATCACAGTCAACCTCATGCCACCTCCAACTACACTTGGCATCTTCCTCACACACAATGAGGAGTACTGTACACCAGACCATGAAGACTTTCACATAATAACACTTCCCACTTCTATGCGCCAAGACTGAGAAACAGAAAATAATCTAATGACAGTGACTGACTAAACTCTAAGTTGTTTTGACAATATGGAATATCATACCTGTAAAGGGAAATGTAAGGAAATAAAAGTTATTTATTTTGTCTCCCTCAGTGCCAGTCAGAGTTGAAAGCTCCAGACTGCAGGCTAGGCTTGAAGGAAGGCCGGCCGTTCTCTGGCGTCACTGCTTGCATGGACTTCTGTGCCCACGCTCACAAGGACCAGCACAACCTCTACAATGGTTGCACAGTGGTAAGATCACTCACCATACTATTGTATGTGTGTGTTTGGGGGTTGGGGGTGGTGTTTGGGGTGTATAAAGGATGTATTGTTCTTTTGTGTGAATAAGTTAAATCAGAAATGTTGATGTTTTGTAGCCTGGAACAGTTTACATTTCATCTTGCTCTCGTTCTCTCTCTCTGTTAGGTATGTACTTTGACTAAGGAGGACAACCGTTCTGTGAAGGACATTCCAGAGGATGAGCAGCTCCATGTGTTGCCTCTTTATAGGATCTCCCCGACTGATGAGTTTGGCAGTGAGGAGGGCCAGCGTCTCAAGATGCAGACAAAAGCCATCCATGTGCTTCAGGCTTTTCGCCGTGAGGTACGCAAGTTGCCCGAACCTGCCAAGTCCTGCCGACAGCGCAGACTAGAGGCCAAGAAGGCCAACTCGGAGAAGAAGAAAAATAAACTCATGCAGCAGGCAGGAGAGACACCAGAGAAAACAGTGGTCAAGGCTGAGGTCTGCATCACAGGTTCTCCTCAACCCCAAGGCAATAAAGGTTAGTTGTTTGTTTTTGTATAACTCATAATGTACTTTTAATGTGTTCAACAGATGTCCAGACTGTAAGGCAAATTATTTTAAATTGCTTCACTTTGAGGCCTTGTCCGATAGCCCAAAAGGCATGTACCATAACCCTAACCTGCAATCAATGTGCAACAGAACTCCAATGCAACAGAAGACATAAACAATTAAAAACTTCAATGAGTTTTAAGTTTAGTTTGTAATTTACCTTTCCTTTGTTTCAAACATTCAGCAATTATAAAACAAGAGGTGAAGCCCAACATCAAGAAGGAGCCCTTCAATGGATCAATAGATGGATACCCTGTGCAGGCAGCAGACCCATTCAACAACATCTATCCACACCCTGCCTACTATGCAAGGGGAGGCCTTCCCCCAACTGGCCAGCCCTCTGCATCAGACCCAGTAAACGGTTACCACCACAATCTGCCCGCAATGCACTATGGCTACTACAACTACTCCCCCAATGCACTTTTCCCCCCTAAGCTGAGGACCTACGAGGGTCGAAATGGCTCTTTGCCCAAAGCAGGCAGCAAAGCTGTCCAGGTTGATATGAAGCCTGATATTCAGAGCCTTCAGGCCAGACTGGCACAGTCTTTCCCCAGCCACCCAGAGCAAGCCAACCAACCAAACCTCAGCGCTTACACCCAGCATGTAGACCACAACCAGTCCCGTCCTTCCTCTGTATGCTCTGAATCCTCCAACAGAGGCACTCCAGTTATCAAACAGGAGCCTATGGATGTGCCAGTCTATGAAGGCACAATGCAGAGCCAGGCTGGTGCCAACACACCTAGCAACACCCCCCAGCCTGCAGTCTGGCATGGGCACAAGTTTAATGGAAGTATCGTTCCCACCAACTGGGAAGGCCATCTGAACCCTAAACTATGTCCTGAAGCCTCATTGTTGAACCCGGACAAGCAGCAGTTTCACCAGCATCTCCAGCAGCGGCAGCCCTCTCCTTACCCCCAGCAGTGGCCATCCTACCCTGGCTCAAATGCCCTGATTGCTTCCCCTGCTCTATCGCCATCCCTCCAGGTACCTCCCTCTCCATCTCCATCCCCTCACTTAGGGACATCGTTCCCAGGTAACATGCATCAAGGGTCCACACGCCCCTCCACCTCACGCCCAAGTACCCCAGGTACACCACAGCCTGGCAGCTCTCACTCAGGCTCAGTTACACCACAGCCAGGCACCCACAGGCACTGGGCCAGCCCTGCTCCTAGTCCTCAGCCAAATGCTTGGGCCATGGGGCCTGCGGCATATAGCCCTGGTTTAAAGCACAGCAATCCTGCAGGAGCCTATCCTGACAAGATCTGGTCCAAGACTGGGGAAAGTCGGTGTTCCACTCCCCTTGGGCTCCAAGAGAAGGCCTGGAAGTCTTATGGAGGTTCAATGGCAGGCATTTCCCCATCCCCAGCCCCTGAGGGTCGTCTCTTCCCTGATGCCCTGCAGCAGTCAGATCAGGCCTGCTGGACTCCAAGCCGAGCTGAGAGTGACGCTGAGAGCACCAAGGGCCGTGAACCGTACGACGAAGAGGAGTGGTCTGACAGCGAGCACAACTTCCTGGATTCCAACATTGGTGGTGTAGCGGTAGCACCAGCCCATGGCTCCATCCTGATTGAATGTGCCCGTCGGGAACTACATGCTACCACTCCGCTTAAAAAGCCTGATCGCTCTCACCCCACCCGCATCTCCCTGGTCTTCTACCAGCACAAGAACCTCAACCAGCCCGTGCACGGCTTGGCTATTTGGGAAGCCAAAATGAAGCTGCTGGCAGAGCGAGCACTGCAGAGGCAGCAGGAAGCGGCTCTCCTTGGCCTCTCCCAGGAAGAAATCAAGGCCCTTGGGAAGAAACGCAAGTGGGGGGCTACGGGGGCAGGTGCCAGTCCAGGACCTGGACAATTTAAAGACAAGAGGGAGGGGCCAGTGACGCGGTTAGCACCCACGTTCCACACCTCCTCTACGGTTACTGTGTCTCCCTATGCCTTCACCCGCCTCACTGGGCCCTACAGCCACTTTGTCTGAGGTCGGACGGATACAAACAGACTGATAGCTACAGAGTGGTGCAGTGGAGGGCTGGAGAGAGCAATGAGCAGGATGAATGTCTCTCAGCCGTCCCACAGTCTGGCATCTCTCCATCCTGCCCCCTCCTCAGTCCACTTGACGGAGGGGACATTTTTATTGTTTTTTACCTCATGTCAGGCAGTTGTTTGGGCTTCAGACACACTGCCTGTGGTGCTCTTCCTCTCTCTTCCCTGGAGAGGATCTCCATTGCTTTTTCTTGTTCATAGAATTTTAATGATTCTAATTATTGCTATTATTATCGATATTATTATGATTGCTATTGTTACTGTTAATGTTGTTATTACAGGTATTATTATAATGAAGACTTGTTTGTTTTTTATTATTGCTGTTTTCATTAATGTTATTATTAATGATGTGATTGTTTTTGGTTATATATTTTTTTAAATCAATCAGTCTGAGTCAGTCAGACTCAGACAATTTCTTTTCCATGTTTGGAAAACGTGTACCCTTTTTTCTGTTTCTGATTTTCTTTGTTCTTGTCAATCTTCCAGCTGTACTTAGAGGAGGAGCCATTATCTGCCTGGTAAGACAGCAAATCAATATTACAGTAATCATATGTACGTATCTGAAAATAAGCCTTTTCAGTAGGCTTGTCTTAGATATCCATCTCTATTTTGACAATTTACTGGTATGTATCGTTAATCTTACGACAGGAAGCCCCCCATAAAAGATAATTACAATTATTAACCTGGGCCTTTATTTCCTAGTTTTGTGTTTAAATTTGCATTGCTTATCCAGACAATGATTAAGTTTACCAACAGCACTGCTCTCTAATACACAAAAGACAGTAACACTGTATGGAACCTGCCAGCATACATTTTTATATGTTCTGTTGCATGGAACTTGCATACATTTCAGATTATTTCCATTAGCTGGGAGAATCACTGCATTTCAGTCTCCCAGCAGTATGTGCAAATAGAATATATTCTATTATTGTCTACACAACTTGTGAAAAACATACATCAGTTGTAGTTGCACTGATACAAACAATTATACTGTACATTTATTATGTGGGCCCTATAGAAAGTAGAACACATAAAAGGACTTATCCAAATGAAGGCTGCTTCTGTAACATTACATGAGTACAGCTGAAAAGCAGGGCTTGGTTTCAGCTGTTTGTTTGTCGTGTGATTGTGCAGAGCTCCTCAAAGCCAAAAACTAAACCAACCAAGCATTGTGATGCAAAAGTAGGAAAATAATGCCCAGGTTAAAAATATTTGCAGTTGCCCCTTAAACCACATTTGGAAAAAAGGTTGCTGCTTCTTTTGTCATCAGATGACGTGCTCCTCCTCCTCTTCTGTACCCCTCCAGCTTCAGACTGGTGCTCAACTTCCAGCTATGATTGATTTTCATTCCGCTCCTCTTCATGGCACTTGATGCTGTACTTAGGTGCTCTCTAACCTGGCTCAACTGGTATTAGCAAGTTAATTTGTTTTGACCAAGGTGGAGTGACAATGATTGCTTCAATACATCGGAGAAGGCAAAGGAAATACTTTCCTTTGCTTGTCATGTGCTCCCGTAACTGTACATATCTGGTACTCCACAGAGGCCAAAATGAGTGATACTATTTGCAAATGCCATTTGATCCAGATCGGCAATTGCCACATAGAGATGGAACAGGTGGCACACTTTATCTTCCTATAACATTCAAGTATGCGGAAGCACCTCCCAGTGTAAACTCTAGAGGGCAGCAGTGACCGCCGTTTCAAAGTGGTGTGTACAAACAAACCTTCTAGCATGTGAGATCCATTTAGAAACCGGTAGCCTTGCTTTGCTACTTTAACCACCCATGACCAGTAGAGGGGGATCACTCACCCTGTTGCTGACCATGGTTGGGGCGTCAGCAAAGCAGCTCATGGTAAAGGTGATCTAGTGGCACAGATGTGAATGAATGCTTTTGGGAAGCCCGTCCCGGGTTTGAACAGAAGGAAACGGTGTTGGGACAGCAGTGCTTTTGGTGCTACCACACACACACGCTCTGGTGCTCTCCTATTACACTTGATTTACTGTGAAGGGCCCACTCCTCCCTCTGCATGGTGCTGTCATCTTCGAGCAGAGGGAGATGTGTCCTTCCGCAGGCACCTTGTCACCACAGAGCCAGTCAATCAAAGTGGCCGCCCTGCGGTTGCAGCTCTGTCGTTGGGGCTTGAGAACCGGTTTCTTTTTAAGGTGCTTTTTGCATTTTATTTTTGGCAAAGTGGTTTTGTCTCAAACTCTGAAAAAGTACTCTGTACTGGGCAGAGAAAGCACAGTCATTTCAGTGCATTGTTGGTAACCCATTCACAGAGATGACAATAGTACCGAGAGCTAAACGGAGACCTAGGGAAATGGAGATCTAGGAGTTGGCGTCAAATGCAAGTGCATCGAGTCAATGAATCTCTCACTTTGCTTGTGTGTGTGAAAATAACTCAAACGCATGGGTGCGTGAAAGAGAAAAGCCAAAGAGAGAGACTATTTGATAGCCTGGATAGAATCCTGTGAACCACTCATTTTGGTTTTTAGGCATCGACCATGTGACTATTTGATTCATTGAATTCAAGCGGTGACATGGTTTAACTTGACATTTGTCGAAAATGAAAATGAGCGACTAACAGAATTGGATAGAGGCAGACTCCTGAGTGGTTGTTTGGGTCAAGACCCTGGTCGTCTGTGAAAGACCCTGTTACCTCTCCCGAGGGTCTCCAGCTCTCTACCTCACGCTGTAGAGACACTGGTCACAATCAACAACTTGCTACTGAGGGCAGAAATCATGCATATGTCCCTTTGTGTGCTCTAGATCTCCACACTCATTTTAACCTGTTTTTTTTTTTTATTCTTATTTATTACTACATGGTGATGATGATAATGATTGTCTTTGATGTTATTGTTTTTTTCATCTTTTTTTATATAGCTAATACAAATTGTACATAGAGAAGAAAAGATTTATAAAAGCACTTTTAATCTTGATTTTAATGACAAAAAGAAAGAGCCGATTATTGACAACTTGAAGCTTAGTTTTTCTGTTTTTTTTTTTTCTCAAGAGAGAGATAAAAATGTAAATATTAAAATATTTAGGTAAGATTATTTAACTGGTGAGGATAGTAACTAAACCATGAATGACAAGGGGGTATTTTGAAGTCTCTGACAGCCCTCAACAACACTTGTGTGTGTTGTGTGTAAATGTGTGCTTAGTAACACTGCTGTTTTGCTTTCGTAAGTACTGTAATCCCTTGTCAGCATGTATCTGACAGAGACCTGTCACTTTCTAAAAAGAAATTCATTAGCCCGATTATGTTACATGAACCACACTTGACTTACTCACTGGCGACAGTCAAAATAACTGGAGGATCCCCCATGATGCAGTTCTCTAACCAAAACCTTATTCTTACAAAAAGTATGAAGTTCAGGGTTTTAGAAAAGCTTTTTCTGCTTGACAACAAATCATCATTTGACTTTTTACAGCAGGTGTCAACAACCCAAGGGACACTCTGTCATTACAAATTATAAACAATGTCAAATTACTATTTAAGATCGGAAACAAATGTAATTATATGGTACTCAACAACAGTGATCTGATGGCAGTAAGCTAAAGTCAAATCTAAAAAGGTAGCCATAAACCTACTATTTGCTGTTTGTTGTTTAAATAAATAATGAAGACGTTTTGAGAAATGTGCTTATTTACTTTTCTTGCTGAGAGTTAGATGAGAAGATTAATACCACTCTCCTGTCTGTATTCTGAATGATGTAGCTGGAGCCAGCAGATGGTTAGCTTAGCTTAGCATAAAGACTGAAAACAGGGGGAAACAGCTATCCTGGCAACAAAATCCACCTGCCAGCGCCTCTAAATCTCACTAACACATTACATCCCCGTCATTAATCCGTCCAAAAAACAAAGTTTAAACATGTCAAGTTTTGCTTTTACGGTGGTTACGTGCCAGACTATGCCTTCCAGGTAACTAGGCAACCAGCAGAGACTACAGGAAGTCACTGCTCCAAGCCGAGATATTGTGTGGCATTTTTTTTGTATGGATTAAGCAGTAGTGCTTTTCAAGTGCTGGCAGATAGATCTTGTTATCTTTGGTCAGAGCCAAGCTAGCCATTTCCAGTCTTTTATGCTAAGCTAAGCTAACTGGATGCGTACAGAAATGAGAGTGGTACAGATCTCCTCATCTCTCAAGTCTAATATTTCCCAAAATGTTGAACTATTTCCTTAATATCAGTAGAGTTGCCCTTTACAAGTTTACCACCGATCATGTGCAGGACCGCATCCAAAGGAGTGATGTTTAGGGACATACTGGTAGAGCCAGGCTGAGGTGAATCAGTGGCCGATGTTTTAGCGAGTAATAGCCCAGCAATCTTTGTCAGTTGTGTTAGACTATCAGGTAAGAGACTCCCTGCTTGTTTAGGTGTATCTATCATTATCTACTCATAATAGTTCTCATAATAGTAAAGTATGAACTTGGCTTAAAAATCATGACCCCCCTCTGGAAGAAACCATGTGTTTAGTTTGTAATAATTGATCGTATAATACACACATCGTGGCCAACAGTAGTTTGACTGGTGCAGGGGCCGGGACTGGTACAGTAACGGCCCATTTTACTCTTTAACCCACATCACACACACACACACACACACACACACACACACACACACACACACACACACACACACTAAAAAAATGGGTGCTGAGGATACAGTGTATATGATATCTTAATAACTTTGTAAATTTCTAACTTCTCAAGAGGTTGATGGATGCTTCTCATGAGAGGCACCTCCTCCGAAGCTCGTACCAAGATGGGGGATTGGTCAGCTGGTGCTATGATGCTGCACCTAAAAATTCACTGTGTAAAAAAAAAAAATGCGAGGGATAAAGGATTACCACAAATATTTTTCTGAGCTCTTCGAATGTCAAGAGAAATATACTTTTGATTCCAGCAGTTTCACAGGATGGGAAGCTGCCCTGGTGCTGACTTTATGAAGTCTTTTGTTACGATGCTACAACATTACATCTCTTTTTGAGGGCAGGGGGGCACTCAAACAGTTGATTAACATTCATTCCATATTGTACTTGACCTCATTAAAACTAGGATGAGATATAGAATCATATTATATGAGGACTGTTATCTGGGTTTCATGTTTGGTACAGCTAAAGTATCAAAGGCTATTGAAATGATCTTTTGAGTATGTTGTACACGTTCATGTTAACTTAATGCTAAGATATTTGAATACAAGAATAGCAGTTGTGTTCTGCCCCCTTCCTCTTCCTCTCCCTGGTCATGCACTTCCTTTACTCAACCCCTCTTTTATTCTTAACACCTTGTATATTTTGTCTTTCTCACACACACGCACACACAAACATAGATATACAAATGCATCTCACTGTGTATGGCCCACATTTAGAAGTCTGTTGAACACCTAATTTAATAAACACTCTCCAAATTTGGGATAGAGACTTGGACCCTGGCCCGTACAAAAAATAAATAAAAATGAACCTACACAACTGGCAGCTACTTTCCTTTTTGAGTTAGGATTGTTCTTGGTTCTTTATTTTCATGTCAAGGATGCAGTATGTAAAAAAGTGTTTTTGTTCAGTCTCTCTCTCTTTGTAGCTGTATGGTGTATTATGTGAATACATAGTGTATGTGGTAAAAAAAAAAAACCACAATATTGTTTTATGTTGCGCGATAAATAAAAACATTGAAGTGAAAACGTGTTTGGTTCATTTTTGTTTTCTAGTCAAGACCAACCAATTCTGATTTTGATTACAGTGGCGGTCAAGTTAACGCAACGGAGCTGCGTTCCAACGCGTGTCAACATAATAAATAACTGATTCATTGTCCTCCTTCTTCCCCTCCCACACACTCACCTGCTAGAACAAAACAAAATAGGCACCAGAATGCAGTAGGTTTCTAGCATGTATGGTGGCCTAGATGGCTCATTGTCCCGTTTTCTACCGGAAGGGCAATACAGGTCACTTTTGTATTGCGGTTTATCGACCATAGGGGCATCACTTTTGCTGCATTTTAGAAAATGTATGAACCAGTGAAAGTGATCAACTCGTCACCCTGCCTTTAAGGAGGATGCACCATTGCATTTAGGCTTTCCAGCAAATTGGTTTGCAAAAGGGTTCCTTTCCTCCGGCTTTATGTGGACACAAAACCACCTGTTGGCCAAACAGGCAGATCTATTACAGATGATCTCAACCGTGTAATTTGTGATGTAGTCTTCTGTATTTTACACCAGCAGGCTAATTGTAATTGTGAATAATGCATTGAATGTATGTAAAAAAAAAAGATTAGGTTATGTAATCAGGATTGCTCTTTTTTAAACAATTCCATTGTCCATATTTAGATTGCTGCCAGCACCATACAGCCGATGACAGATGAAGAATTAAAGACTTATTTGCCATCATATTGTAATCGCCTGTGGCAGTATTAGGATTTTTTAGGCAGAACAATAAGAGCCACAACAACACTTGGAGATCAAAGGTATTTGAGTACCTGAAACTAAAATTGGCCGAAAGAAAACCTTGTGATGAAGGAGGCAGCAGCACAAACCAAGGGGAGCACTAACAACCACCTCAGAAAATACATGCTCTGTAAACAATGAGAAAAAAAAAATAGATTGGATGCATTATGATGAAAAAGAGGCTTTCAAGCAAGTGAGAGCCAGACGAGGCGGCAGAACAAGAATAGTCAACGTTTCAAAGGATGCTCAGGAAAGGGATTTCATTCAGGAAGCAATTGGCCTGTTCTTTCCAGACAGGAGATAAAGGGCCCTTCACATATTTTGAGTCAGATCTCAAAGATAATCAAGAGTTGACAATGTAATTTTCAGTTGGACAATTGAACACTGACACAAAGGTCCCTCTTCTTAGGTTTCATTTGACCACACGGAAGAAAACAATGGACAGTCCTCACAGTCACAGTCTGGCTCCATCTTTGGAGAAACAAGAGCGCTCTCAGAATCAACCCTCCACTTCTTCTCTGTGTGGCTACAGCGTCGCCATCTGCTCAACTTTGAAGTGATATTTCTTGGGCGCACTACAAGCGATGACAATTTTGACTTTGCACTCTATTGCACACAGGATGTTTTTGAGAGCAGCAACATTGGTTTTGCTTGATGATGTATGATTTTGAGGATGCACTACCTATTTTACCACAACATTTGATGAAATACTTTTTTCTAATACACTTAAATGGAAAACTATGTATGACTTTTTTATGACACTCAATCATGATTATTTATTCAACTTTATTTCTTCAGACACAAGTCAACAACAAAAACAAATACAACACAAATAAATACAATACGAGGCCACCAAGACGAACAAGAAGAATACCTTGTATCACTCTGTGTTGGCTCAGTTAAGGCCTTTATGATTACATTTTTTTTATGCAGTCAATCGACATTTACATTTGTACATTAAATTCCTCAACACAGCAAGGTGGGAACATTACTAGTCACAAACATGTGACTTGCACTTATCCATCTTGGGAGCTTGAGTAAGATTCTAAAAGCATCATTAAATGCCACCTGCATCTTTTTCATTTTTGCTTTATTATAACTGCACCACAAGTGGGCTGCACAGAGTGGAGTACAGGAGGCTCTGAAGAGAGCTGCTTTAACATCATCTGTACACGTGACATTTATGTGCCAGCATATTGGCTTGTGCATAGAGTTTGCAACATTGGTGCTGCACACCGTCATCATCACTTAGGTCATTCCTGATGATGTGACCCAAATATCTCACCATCTTACCACATTTAGCACTTGGCCTGCCATAAAAACACGAAGGGAAACGTAACTTCCGATCCTCCTTGGTTTTAGCTATCATGATAACACTCTTTTATATTTAATGGCATACTACAGGCCATAACGTGAGCAGACTCTGAGCAGTTGCTGTAAACCAGTGCTATAAGGAGACAGGACCACGAAGTCTTCAGCGCAGATCAGATGGTTAATAAGACTTTCCCCAACACTCTTTCTACTATTATATCATTATGATTTATTTCATGACATTCTATGGTGCTCTATGACGGTCTTATGACACACTAGGCTATGACATTTTTATGATAAAAAAAAAAAAGATATTTGATATATGACCTTTTTTATTTCTATGCTATGACGTTTTTATGAAACTTTTATTTTATGATTTTTTTTATGACATACCATACTATAATATTTTTTATAACTTTTTTTCACGACATACTATGACCTTTTTAATAATTTTTTTAAAACATAAGATATTTTTACAGTATACCATGACGTTTCAAGGAATGTTTTATGACATACTATACCATGACTTTTTTATTGCTTTGTTATGACATACAATACTTACGTTAGATATTCTTTTTGACTTTTTTTATGAATGTTTATGACATACTATACTATGAGATTTTCTATTACGTTTATAATGACATACTTTACTATGACATTTTTCATTTTATTTGTAATGATATTTTTATGGATTACTTTACTATGATTCTTTTAATGACATACTTTTAGGAAATGTTAAGGCATACTGAAAACATAATTAAAGTATAAAGTATGAAGACAATAGTTTGCCTCACAGGTGTTTCCTTACTCCGAGCACATC
This sequence comes from Ophiodon elongatus, assembly GCA_016806645.1. Classification (NCBI taxonomy): domain Eukaryota; kingdom Metazoa; phylum Chordata; class Actinopteri; order Perciformes; family Hexagrammidae; genus Ophiodon; species Ophiodon elongatus. The sequence goes on from JACSYO010001694.1 coordinate 2,284,134, forward strand.
CAGCATCCTTTGCTTGTCATGGATCTCATCTCGGAGGCGTCTGAGCTGCTTTAGATGAGCCTCCCTGTGGTTTTCCAGCTGCTCCTCTAACGTTCTCTGTTGCAGTTTCCATCAGTTTACTGATGGTAGTGTTCGTTAGGTCCCCTCATTTCATTTCGCCATCTCTATCCAGTCTGCAGAAGCAACAGAGATGACAAATGAGCACCGTAAATGGGCTTTAATGTAAGCTTCAGATATTCAGAAATTCTGGACATCAGAGATAATGATATTCTTCTGAAGTGTAAATCACACTGAACGATATCTGAATGTCTATGTATATTACATACAATATATCACAATGTCATGGATTTTCAAGAAGTTCACAACAAAGCTAAAGAGGCCATTGGATTTAAAATATTTTGTATGCCTTCAATATTCAATTTCAATATTTATTAAACACAACTCAGATGGTAAGGAGAAAAAAATCTGTCACAAAACATGTTCTCCCAGTGGTGGTAGAACTAGTGGCAGGGACCTGTAGGCCCCATTTTTTTAGTCAGCGGCCATCGCTTGTACAGACGTTAGCTAGCTTGCAACGGATGTGGTGAATTAGAGTGATATTAAAATGTAGTAGAGGCTGTGGTACAAATGAGTGACAAATTAAAACCTGCTGAGGTTGGCGATGTTTCTAACATTAATGTACTGTAATTTTTTGTATTCATGGGTTTTTCTGAAGCTTAGTACTCCAGCACCGAACGATAGACTTAGTGATTAGTATTAATACATCTAACACTGTATGTCCTCATGTGATTTCTTATCCACTTATCCAAATTGAAGGGAATTGTTCTTGTCGTTAGCCGTGAGCTGAAGCCAACTGTTCCTAAAAAAGGAGACTAATAAATGTTAAATAACAGTACAATACAGTACATTACGGTGATGAGGTTCTAGATATTTAATTTGGCCCCATGGGGATTGGTTTGCAGTACCAAGGTATTATTTTTATCATATGAGCTATTGTACCTATTCTCCACAGGGTTTTGCCATGCTGTGTTCTTTGAGGACAGTTTCTGCATGTGTGGTGGTGATCCCCATCATGCTTGGACATTTAAAGACTGACTTATTAGCACAATAATCACATATTGCTGTAGTACACCGTTGCCATAGTACAGTGTATGGAAAGGCTGAATGATGTTTTTCGAAGGGTAATTGCAGTGGTGGCACAGGCTGGGTTGCATTCCAGATTATTATTATTATTATGGCTCCTTGTGGTTATAATCATATATTACTGGTGGAAAATCAGCTCAGCAGGATGTAAAGGTCACCTCTCTCAGAATGGGCTAGTCTCAGCTCTTGCTGCTCTGGCCGTGCTTAGAGTCCTGTTGTCGGTGCCCAAAACTGCCTAGTACCTTCCTACAGTGGCTGCTGCTCCCCAGGTACAGAGGGGGTGAAGAGGTTGGCATTGGAGAATCTGGTGGGAGTGTGTCGATGAAGAAGGTCAGAAAGGTATGAATAGGCTCGGTTGTGAAGAGCTTAGTATGTAATGACAAGAATATTGAAGTGGATTATTTGCTGAACAGGGAGGGAGTGGAGGTTTTGAAGGACTAGGGTGATGTGATCTCTGGTGCGGGAGTGGGAGAGCAGACGTGCAGCTGAGTTGTATGTATTGAAGTTTGTCGATGATTTTGGTAGATGTGCCATACAGGATGCTGTTGCAGTAGCCCAGTCAAGAAGTGATGAAGGCGATGTAGAGCTGGGTGTCGTCAGCATAGCAGTGGGAATGGAGATCGTGGTGTTGTATGATGTTACCAAAGGGGAGCATGCAGAGGATGAAGAGTAGGGGAACGACTACCGAACCTTGGGGAACACCTTGAGAGACTGGGCTAGTTGGTGGTAGATGTTCAAAAATGTTCTTTTGCAGAATGACAGGAAGGAGTTACACTACGAACTCTGAAGGAGTGGGAGAGATTGTCCATAGGTTTGAGAAGTTTATTTATCGTAGAGAAGAAGACCTTGGGGTTGGCGGAACCGGAGTGGATGATGCCAGTAGGTGGAGCGTGCAGTATTGAGAGCCAGTTTGTATTGCTGCATGTATTCCTTGTAAGCCAGGGTGTGTACTGTAAGGCCAGTTTTATTGGAGAGCTGCTCTTGTTGGATTTTCGGGAATTTCATGCGATGGAGTTCAGGGATTAACCAAGGAGCAGTGTGGGGGAAAGAGACAGTTCTGGTTTTGAGAGGGGCAAGTGGATCGAGGCAGGGGGATAGTGTGATATTGTATAGGTTGACCAGGCCTGTGGGGGATGGGCTGAACGAGGGGGAGAGGGTTGAGAAATTTTCAGTGAGACTGGCCTTAATATAACGGAGAGTGATGGTGCGCGTGTGTTTGAATTCTGGGATGGGGATGTCCATGTCCATGATGATGGCTAGGTGGTCAGAGATGGTGAGGTCAGAGCCGGAAAAGTGGTTGATGGTGATACTAGTGCAACAGACCAGGTCAAGGATGTGACCACGGTTATTGTTGGGGAAGTTGATGTGTTCAGTGAAGTTGAAGCATCTAAGCATTTCCAGAAATTCTGTGGCTATGAGTCAATGTCGATGTTGAAATCACCCAGCAGCAGGATGGAAGGTGAGCTGGAGCAGAGATGGTTAAGGAATTTATATAGGTTGGGGAGGAAAACATGATTGGGTTTGGAGGGGGCGAAAGATAATGGAAATTACCAGGGGTTTAGGACCAGAGAGTTTGAATGTCAGGTGTTCAAATGAGGATGGAGTTTTGATGGTAGTCAGGCTGTTTTTTATGTGTTGACGGTGAATAAAACAGCAGGAGAGATAGTTCAAAAGAGTCAGTGGCATATTCGCTGGCAGACCATGACCATGAGGATCGGGGTGTATATATAGTAATTGCATTGGTTATTGCGATAAGTCATGCTGTTAATATTAGAATTTGTACCACATAGAACGTTTTATGGCAGTTCATGTCACTAACATGTCACTGACATGAACTACACTGCTAACCTGTGCTCACTTTCCTTTAGAAAGACTTGTGCAATCTAGGTGGCGTTTAATTGTATAATTCTCCTTGTGATCATTTCACACAGCCGAAAATATAATGTTGTGTAATCCAATGCAACAGCTCACGGTTGTTAAAAGGAAGTAATGATGCAGGGCTTTCCATTGTACTGGAAATTAGCTGTGGACCATTCCAAATGTATTTTATTGGATGTCACTGCCTGCTTGAAGCAAGTCTTAAAATGTAAAGCAACGCACAAATATAGTTCTGCTGTTATCCTATTATTATGTTAATATTTGAGTACAGAGAATTCATCTCAACCTTGACGGCAGTCTGTGATACACTGAGATCAATTTCAAACACTGATTGCATATTGATGCTTTTTAATTGACAGCTTTGAACAATAAAACGAATATCAACTATGTATCCACATAACCTGATTCATCTGCAATCATTGATGGAATGAGATAGTTTCATACACTCAGAGAACAAAATGTTTAGTTAAAACGGATATGTAATTTTCAGTACAATAATTGTGTTGGTTCCTTTCTCAATAAAGGGCTCTCCATGTTTTTTATAATAATGAGGTATTCCTTTCATTCTGTCCACTTTTTTAACCCATTTAACCTATTCAGGATTGCAGGGAGCTGTATTCCATCTCAGCATGCACTATGTAAGACCACAGTTTCCTAGTTTGTCATTCAAAGTGAGTACAATGCTAATATGTGTGCCTCCAGAAAGCTTACATTTCAAAGTACAAAGGACCCTGCGGCTGGAGACATACTTTTAAGTAATCTAAACTGCCTCTTTAGACCATGGACAGAAAAGCCTTTGATCATTTATTTGTTAACCATCACACAGGAAAAGGTACAAGTATACAAGACAACACAGATAGTAGACACATTAAACATGAACACACACTGCAGATTTCTGCAGGTAATGTCACAGACATGTCAACAATTTAACATGAAAAACCCCAAAACACAGATACAGTAAGATAGCGTAGCATAATTTATAATTCCTGTGCCAGTGTTGCAGTTAATGGTTAGCCGCTATGTTTGCCACATATACTTCAGCTTTAGCTTCTCAGCTACACCGACAACCAAATACAGCTTTGTCACCCACATTGAACCATGCACAGTGCGAGGAAGAAGGAATTTTGTTAAAAGACAAGCTAGTTAATTATTTTCCATCACTTGAAAACTTTACACAGTTGAACCTAAACGCTGCTGGTTTCTTTGAGTATTCAGCTGAACAGAGAGGTTATTTTTTTTCTCCAATGCATTTCTCAAACATGTTTTCACTAAAGTGGCCAAAAGGATAGATGAATATTTGAACAAAAAGTTGAGGGCTTCAATACAAAATACAAAATCATCATAATAGAAAACAAACATATCATTCAAACAAACCATAGTACATAAGTGAAAACAGAACTACAATGTTACACAGCAGGAGAAAGGCATACAGAACAACAACTGAACTGTCATCAGGCATCAGGCTTATTTCACTAAAATAATTAATGATGCACACTCTGTTGATGTCAGTAATACATTAAAATAAATTAAACAGTAAATTACCACCCACTGTTGCACAAACATCTTTGTCCATGGCAACTGAGCTGGCACAATTCAAATTTCTAATCCATATTTAAATACTTGTAAAGAGCACATGAAAGCATTTGTTTTTCGCTTGTGCCAAACAGGTCATACATATAAACTAGTGAAAAGAAAAAACAATAATAATGCTGCACACATTGACAACACATTCAAGTAACAACACACCAATGACAGCTTAGCAACAAAGATGCCACAGGACACAAAGATCCAAAATATTATCACTTTAACATGTGTTATGATAAACTCGTCTTTTATTATATCCAATTATTTGGTTGTGGCTCTTGTAGATAAATGTGTGTATGCAGTGGTGGTATTTGTCTTGCTGTAGTAGACCACAACTCTTGAATGCAAACACTGAACATTATTTGGTTGTAAAATAGCTTTGTCTAATTAGATTCCTATTTTAGTGAGGATTAAGATTTGTGTTTGTCACAGCCCATAAACAAAACACCTCTAATCTATAAGTAACACAATGGATAGATACAACTAAAGATTAAGATCAGAAAGATATTACAAGTCATTTCCTTTTGGATAACATCATGTCTTCTGATTTGTGAGATCAACCGGTCCATACAGAAAACCAGAAACCATTCTGAATATTTTATTGTGTTCATGAAACATAGTAATTTTGTTTTGTGTGAGCATTTTCACCTTTATTTGTACAGTATGGAAATAGGGTTGAGAGAGGGGTATAACTTTGGAAAGAGTGATACTATTTTCCAGGAAAATAATCATTTGAAAATCAGAGGAAAACATAAGTGTATCTGTAGCTAGTAGTAACTACGGTTAGCATGCCTCCCATTAACAGTTTTGTCTATGGACTTTATTCCTATGTAAACTGATAAATAACTACTATGAAATGACTGCAGTGCAGTGGATCACTGCCTCTTTCTGCCAGAACAACTTGGTTTGTCCAGCATCAGATCGAGTGTCCATATCCAAATCAGGTTTTCAAATAGCTGTTTTTTTGCTATGCTGCAGCAACAAAAATGGCTAACATTAGCTACATTGTATGTTGTTTACCTGACCAGCAAATAAGATTGAGTGTGTTTTGAAACTACCTTCACCTTTCGAATGCTAAACCGATGTTCAGTTGGGTGTTGGAGAAACAGTGCATAGAGAAAAATGGGTAGTTCATAGGAGGTGGATTTTGTGTTTTTCCCATTTTGTCAACCAAACCTTAAACCCAACCGGTCTGTTACAGGCTGGGGCTACACGGGTCTACCCCTGTTGCGTAGTTTTAAGAAACTACGATGAAAAATTATTTATTTATAGAAGATATGCATGTTATACTGTTTTGAAAACATGGAATCTATCTTTGAGAATCTGTAAATCAACTATATGTCGTCCAAACTATGTCTTATTACCTTTGTATATGTAAGAGCTAGTTGTTTTTTCAAAAGATCTGTAATTTTCTAGTCGGTCTACAATAATAATAATATTAACAATAATAAATAATAATAATAGAAATGATTTGCTGGGATTGTTGGAAGAAATGTTGTGCTTTTTACTGACTTTGCATTTTGACCACTTGAACCTTTTAAAAGGTGTCATGATTGTACATTATTTGATAAGCCAAACGCTTATTCAGGTGGAGGTCATTTATTGTGTATACTGCATGTGTACATTAAATTGAGGTAGTTGACCAGTAGTTTTGATGTATTTCATGATGTATAATACAATTTGTAATAAGGATAATTTACACTGACTTTTGTACATCTGCAATGTTATGGAGGTAGATTTGTTTTATCTCTGCCAGGTGTTCGATTGTGTGTGTGTGTGTGTGTGTGTGTGTGTGTGTGTGTGCATGCGTGCGTTTGTCTGTCTAGTCACAGTTAATCTAGCATACTACTGGAACCTTCAGCCTAAAATATAAAACCTGTTTCATCCACTGTTTTATACTGTTTCAGTAGCAAAAGTAATTTCAGGCCAACAGCTAGGTTAAAAACAAGGGCCTGTGTCTATGTACATAGCGCCTTTTTCTGAGCGCCAGGGTCTTTTTTCAATTGTTCCCAATGAGGAGAGTGTATGCGGCTGCCTCGAGAAAAAGCATCTTTTGTGCGGCCACTCCAAGTGCTTTAAGTTGAAAATCTCTCGCTGGTGACGTCACATGAGTAAATGAAGGAGAAGCTTGTTTTGGCCGTGTCTTTCTATTCTAAATTTTACTGGAGCATCTGTAGATTAATTCCATACTCTGTTATGATCCACTAAATTTAGGCATGAAACATGGTGAATAAATCTCAGTTTTTGAGGAGCTGAAGGGGACAATTGAGTGAGATTCAACTCTTCTAGTTTGAGAGGGGAGACAGAGACAGGGAGATCTGTTCTACTGAGTGCACTTTTCTAGGTTATTACTGTTTGAAGACACAGTTTTGAATGTCTTATATTACAATATCCATTACACGACTTTTACGGGCAAAACGGGCCATGGTAGTGTGGATCTTAAATTTAAAGTACAAGAACGGACTCTTTGTTATGGAGAGAAAGATTAAGTCCACATTTCATGAGATCTAAGAAGCTTACAGTAAAGATGAACAGTTTTATGTGATGAATGACAGTTATGAGGGAACAGTTCCATTGACACTGTTCTATTTTATGTATAAATATTTTTCTTGTTAAACTTTTCATCTACAGTCTAACAAGAAGCTCAAACATCCTATGTTCACTTGACACTTTCTGGCAAGTACAAAAATCATTGCTTTACCTGATTATAGATGGTGTTTTTGTTATATAAAGAGTAAAATTGTTGGTCAAAATAAAGTCAATTACAAAATGATCTTGTCAGATGAATCAGATTAAAATGTCTCAGAATGTATTTGTTTGTATTCTTAATTTGACAACTGACCTGAAAAAAACCACTAATGTTGACAAACATAAATTACAATAAATGTTGCAAAAGCCCATGACAATACAGTCTGAGTTGGTGGTCTGGGTTTGCTCCTTGCTTAGGCAACTCAGTGTAACAGCAGAAACATAAGAACATGAAGTAACCTGCTGAGAAAATTGTACATAACCTCCCAGTGCTTAGAAATTAATGCATTCTAGACTCTAGTCAAACAGGAAAGAATCCGAGTACGTGGGCCTTGTGTTTACAGACACCAGCAGGACATCACACAACAGTGGCCTTCGGCCGACAATTGAATGGCGCTGAAAAGTGATAGGTGATGCAAGGATTTGTCATGTGACAAAAATTGTTTGACGTCACCAGCAAAACCAATGTTCTTATCTTGTGTTCTCCTGGGTATACATTATTTTTCTGCATTATTCAAACCATTTATGTTTGCATTTCATTTAAAGTTTACAATGTGAATTGAAATGCATGTACATATACAATAAATATGCGATTACCTTCGTGAATAGATTTTGATGCACTATTCAAAATGTCAACACAATATTTCACTGATAAATACTGACCAGTAATTGCATCTGAAGGCATACATTATTGTGGCACTTCTTTTAATTGGACACAAGTTCAGCCTTTAAAAAGGATTATTTTGGCTTCAGACTAATAACGACCCTGTTGCTCTTAGCCTAAACATATTAATGTGTTAATCTGATTTGTTGATTCAACTAATTGGTTTGGTCCAACTTCTATCATAGGTTAAAAGCCAGCTGCCTGACATGTTGGGCCAGGCATGAATGAGAAATATTTTCCAAATATAAATTAACCCCAAAGATCCATGGTGCTACCTGTAGTGGCGTCATCTGTGCTGTCCCTGATTAGCAGAGCATGAGCATCAGGAATTTAAAGTGTTTGCAGTAAAGATGAGGCACTGCCTAGAACTAGGATTGCAATATGTAACCACCTTTCTCAACAGTTTCCACATTTAACATCAGATGATTGTGTCTTCCTTGGCAATACAAAGTAACATAAAATGGCTTTGTTTATTAATTTCTGGGTAATCTTGTGAGCACTCAGTTATCCCACGCCTGACACACTGAGGCTGCCAGTGAACTAACCCTTTCTGACTTCTCACCATTACTGCCTTTCTCACGTACAACTGTCATTTCTAACCCTTGATCTGAAGGACTTCTCTCTGAGTGGACCACCACACCCCCTACCCTTACACTTATATTCACCTCTGCTGTTTCTGTCAACTTGTTGACGTTATGGACTCGATTTCTCAGCCCCATGACAAGATGGTTGTGATTGCTAGTGGCATCTCTGAAGTCAGTACCTCCACATGGTACTTTCACGGACCTGTCTTTCCTGCCCCTCCTGGCCATCCTTTTCCACTGCTCGCACTGGACAAGGCCACAGAAGGGCCTGGATTTGCACACCGCCTGGAAGCCCCTTTTAAAGTTCTCATTGTAGTAGCCATAAATGATGGGGTTGACGCTGGAGTTAGAGAAAGCCAGCCAGTGGGCAAAGGGGAAGATGTAGCTGGTCAGGAGGTCCAGCTGCTCCCTGTCCAAGCCTGCGTAGTCAGTCATCATCATGAGAGTCCAGAGTGGCAGCCAGGACAGCATGAAAAGCAAAGCCACCAGGATGAGCATCTTTATCACCTTGATCTTTTTCTGGGAAATCATTGGCTGACCAGCCCTTCTACGCCCAACCTGGACTGTAACGTTGGCCAGCTGGGGCTCTCTGTTTGCAACCACAGAAGAACACAGTTTACCTCCGATACCTCCGTACATCAGGGTGATGACGGTGAGCGGCACCAGGTAGATGTGAGCAAACAGCACCGCTGTGTACACCTTTCTCATCTGAGGGTTGGCAAAGTTTTCATAGCAGGTGTAGAGGGGGAATGTCTGGTTGAAGTCATCATTGTACACCATTTTGTGGAAAGGAACTTTATCCACAGTCAATGCCATAGCAGCAGGACACATGATCACCACTGCTAGCACCCAGATCAAAACAATGGCTGCCTTGGCAACAAGTATGGTTGGCTTGGGTTGGAGAGGGTACACTATACAGCGAAACCTGTAGTAAATAAGGAAGGAAGAGAGTTCCAAGAAATTAGATTTATATCTAGACATAAACCAAAGAAGAACATCTAAAATATAACGAGAGCTTTAACTAAGGATACTTAATACTGAATACAAATTAATCTTCCAATATTTTTTACATGAATCATTTAGTCTTCAAAATCATGACAAACCCAAATCTTAAATTAACAGAGCAAACACCCATGTTTTAAAAATTACAATTATGTTTAGCCACACAACAAATCAAAAGGTTAAAAGTAAATATGTAATCAGCAAATGTTTGGTATTTTGAGCCATCTTATTGCTATGCTCTATGGGAATGTTGGACTGAAATATCTCAACAACTATTTCATACATTGACCAGAAATTTTGTACAGACATTTGTGGTCCCCGTAGAACTTTGGTGATGCTGACTTTTTTTTATGGGCCATGTCATAGTTATAGCACCAATTAATAATAATAATAATAATAATAATAATACATTTTATTTATATAGCACTTTTCAAAATTCTAAAAGACACTTTATAAACATTAAAATCATCATAAAAGAGATTTACACTAAAAACATGGAACACACACTCACATATTAAAAGAACTTCTGAAAATGTGGGTTTTGATTTGTGATTCGAATATAGAAAGGTCAGTGCAGTCTCGGATGTGTTTGGGGAGGGAGTTATTATTATTATTATTATAACAGATATTTGATATCAAAGCACATAGCCACATGATATATCAAGGGATTTCTATTTCATCAAGACAGTCAGAGCAGTTAAATCTAAACTTCATCCCCACTGCTCAAAACAAGAAATAATAATGTCCAAAGCTGAATGTGTGCATCAGTGACTGACTGTGACTGTGTGAGTCTATATGTCCCTGACTGAGTGAGTGAGGGTGCACCTCTGTGTTTGTCCACGAATAATCTCTCATTCTGCTAGTGGGCCGCTAGTGATAAGACATCTGACTGCTGCAGCCAGAGACAGAGAGTGGGTAGAGTGGGGGAAAACAGTTTACCCACTTTTATTGTTTTGGACGGTGTGTTTAGCTCACAGCTAACGAAATTTACCAATGAACACAATGCTGAGTAAAAGTGAATTTAATTTAGGTTTTGGAAAGATTATATGATTTGTCTTTTACGACGACTTCAGGCTGATTGCCTGCATACTTTGCCACTTGTTTTTTTATTTAAATGGAGTGTCTTTTATAACGCCCTACACTGGTGTCTGTATGGGAATTGTTGCTTTTATTGATCATACAATACACTATTGTATTGTATGATGGTCGTTACGGACACACCTGGTGGAGATCAGCATTCTCCTGAGTTCACCTTTCTAGTTAGTATTATTTTATCATATATGTATGATACCTCACATATATCACCACATTTTCTTCTTTTTGGATTTAGGTATTTATTTAATTTATCTATCAACATTATTATTATTTCTTTGCTTATTTATTTATTTATCTCTCCTCCGAGCACATACTTGCACAGTCCTCTGGTTACAATTAGACATGTATGAATACACAACACACTTACACTACACTCTTTTATGTATGCACAAAAACACATATAATACTGCTAGCTCTCTAATTTGTCACATTTTTGTGCCATGTCCCATTGTAGATACATGAGGAAAAAGGCATCAAACTACAGCACACACTAACCTTTCAACAGCTATGGCCACAAGCGTGAATACTGATGCGGAAACAGACATTCCCTGCACAAAGCCGCTCAACTTGCAGACAGTGTTGGAAAAGGGCCAACCTGTTGAAAAAATGACGATCATTATAGTAGTACTCTATCTAGTCCTCTGTGATAACACAGCAACATAATTGTCAATCTATGAGGGTTTTACAGAAATCTAGAATCACTAGTTCACAGATTGCGTAATCTTTTACCGAATTACTTTAATGTGGCATGGAGGCAGTCTACCGATATTTGAAAGGAGGTCCTTTCACACCTTGCTTCCTTTGATTCTTCAATTTTTTCAGACCTGCTACAGCAGAAAGGAAGGCTTCAAACACCCCTGACAGAATGATTGTACCCTTTAGTTATATTTTAAGTGTAATGGGAAATTGCGGCAAAGTCATACAAAAAGGAAATTGGCCTTAAAATTGTGTAAAATTGCTAAAATAGTAAAGATGATATAAGACAATAAAGCGCCATCACGCTGACTAGTCCGCCTTTACAGCCTCTTGTTTCTACTGTGCGTTCTTTGCATATTTCGACGGCTGCCCATGTGATCTACTTGACACATGATTGGTGTGTTGCTGGGGACCTAAGGGAGTGCTTTGTTGGTGCAATTTCGACATGCGTCACTGTCAGTATTAATAAACTTTGAATGAACAAGTGAACAGTGCTCTGTGTAGCAGATGGAGAGCTTTGGGGCACAACATTACAGCATGTTGTGGGCAAAAGGCAGCACACTTTGGCTACTGGATGCTGAATTGAGCAATTTCTAGGGAAAGCTTTAGAGGGTCATCTGCCGCATCATCACAACATGTAATTTGACCGGTAGTGAAAGTAGTAATAAATGGCTTTGCTCAGATTCTCCATACACATGCAAATAACTGCAGTCATGGTGGTTTGGCTTTACTGCTCACTGCTCTCTCTGATTTTATTTATGTACTTCAGTAAGTGGTTCACATTCATCATATTCTGATAAATGCTTTCATATTCATCGTCATCTTCAAATTGCTACGTATTAACTGCTTTCTGCATTTGATTCATATCCATTGTATTCTGCTAATCACTACTATTTAAAGCTTTCTGACTGTTACTCCTATTTATTGTATTCATTGCACTTCTATATTCTACACATTGGTAGCTGTGTTGTAATCAAGCTCTTGGATGGCACTAATTTCATAAATAATGGGGTTGACCATTACGCTGTTGAAGGGCAGCCAGTGCATAGGACTAAGGATATGGGCTATTGGCATAAAAGAGTGCAAGGTATCAAGCGGTATCCAGCTTCATGTGGTCAAGGATGCAAGGGAACAGTAGCTTGCAAAGGGAGAGGCTGTGGAAGGATGCCAGCTGCAGCTGGTATGTGCTGAAGTGAGGGAACAGCACTATTAGCATGTAGTGGAGGGAGAGGATGGAACACAGTGGCAGCCTGTAGGGGTTGAGGAGGGAGAACACCAGCAGAAACTTGAGTGTGTCATGAAAGAGGAACTTCCCCAGTGCCTTGGAAGTGAGGATAAGGAAGGAAACCAGCAGTAGCTGGTACAGTTTGAGCTGGAGGCTATGAAGCCCTCAGGTAAGGAGGCCGCAGCAGGTTGGAGGGTACCACCAAAGGAGGCTGTGCTACCAGTTCAGTAGCTGCAAAGGATGCAACAAAGGATATTGTCGTGGCAACAGGTAAGGGGAGACTCGGCACTGAAGCTGGAAAAGATGTAGCAACAGGGCCAGAGAGCATGTATGGTTGTGGTAAGGAGTATGAAGGGGCACTTCCATCAATCTTGATAACTGACTAGCTTGTGTTGCTAGCATGTCAGTATGTGGCACTCTCAGGTACATACAGTTATGCTGAGGTGCCTCAATAGAGGCAGCAGGATACCCTAGCTGGTGAGGGAACCGGTCTGTCTGCGTGACTGGGTGGAAACCAGGAAGTTTAGGTAGCTGAGGTTGTGGTGTAAGCAGCTTCGATCTAGGTGGTGGAGGGAGGGATGCACGGCTCTGAGCAGGTGGAGATTGACATCCATGTTGGGATAGTGTGGCCTGAGATTCCCGTTGCTTCAAACAGTTACAAAGTTCCTCCACTAAAGACCGACCAATTTGGTAAGAACGGCCATGCTCATGAGGAGGATGGTTATCGTGAGCTAGAGAAGCATAAGTTGAGGCCTCACCAGAAGTGGTCGAATTGCGGGGAGAGGCCATGCTGTCCAGTCGGTGGGCTAAAGCTTGCATTAAAGTTCCAAGCTGAACCATTATTTGGCAAATCTCATCAATATTATTTTGCATATTTACCAGCTCATTAGGAGGATACTGGGAGGTTGTTGGACAGCTTCCTGTGTGTTGGACAGATGGCGCTGCCACAGATGCTCCTTGACTCTGTTGTGCTGCAGGTGACTCGTAACAAATAGATGATTGTACTTTGTTTGTCTCTACCTCACAAAATGTGATAATAATTGGTTAAAACCAAGCGAGACGAGTTTGAAAGTTTGTTAATACAGAATTGGCATAGTGACTTCTGTTTGTACTTCATACCAACCTGGTCATGTTTAATCTTTAGTCAACAAACTTTTAAATTTTAAGGAAGGAACCGTAAATGTTCAATATTCAAACAGGCTAAATTAAATTACAAATTGCAGTTGCTACAGCCGTTACCTGAAAGTCTGTCTCCTTCTTCCTGCGAAGTAGTCTCCTAGTAGCGGAAAGTAAAGCGGAAGGACCTCATGTGCGCAGGCAAGCTAATTCTTGACTCATTTGTTTTGTATTTATATTTATGTTTACAAAATAAAATTCTACAAACCCAGAAGTACACTGACCTATTTTTCATTTTAAACTTACCTAAATGATAGACTAGGTATCTGTACACTTAAATCTATGCCGAGAACACTTTCGGTCTAAAGGACCTTCATCAGAGCATACAGGGTTCTGCTGGAATGGCAGGTGTAGAAACAAACAAATCACATCCCAATCACAGCCCCTTCCTCTGGTATTGAGATGTTTTTAGTTTTTTTCCTTAAAGATCTGGGGATTAACAAAGCCTGATCCCTATCAAAGCCCCATTTACTATGTGATGGAATTATATGATATTACTATAGAGTGCTCCATGATTGTATGCATTTTTTTGTCTGTATACACTGTGCTCAAACCACTTTTTGTGTTGTGTAGGTGTGGCATCCACTTGTAAACCTCTCAGTACTACATTCAGCACTTTAAAGCTATAGTTAACAGGAGGCGGAGCCTGTACCACCAGGGTGTTCACAGGTGTTCATACAGTGATTGGGATGTGATTTGTTTGTTTCTACACCTGCCATTCCAGCTGAACCCTGTATGCTCTGATGAAGGACCTGTTAAAGCTAAAAATATGTTCACTGCATGGATTTAAGTGTGCGGATATCTATTCAACCAGTTTGAACTTTTTGATACTTCCAGCACCGTATTCAAGATGAAGCCGGCTGAAGCGGTGGTTATCCTGCATAAACTAAATGAAAAACTTTTGAGAACTTCCTGCGCGATCCTATGAAAGTCCACCTTTTTTTCAACTTTTTATTTTGTTTCCTCCTTTATGTCTTTTCTAGGGCTACGTATAATGTTTACAGGGAGGTTGCACAGCAGTAGTATGACAAACCTTCCTACTGTCGATCTATATCACAAAGTGAATGAAAGAAGAAGACTGCTGTATCCACCAAAGTACCTCCCTGCATTAGGTATAAATCCAGCTTTTGACAAGACCTATAGAAAACAAAGAAGGGGTATGTTTTTAGAATGTACAACTATTACCTTTTAGCCTCATGTGAGACCTTGAATGAATATGCCGGGCACCCTGTTCGTCCATTTCTTGGTTGACACAAGTACGTCACAAGAAAGAACAGCACTCATGCATACAATGTCCACTCAATGAAAATTGTGGATTATGCAACATGAACAATTTCAACAAAGGACACTTAAAACATCCTGAATGTGAGAGCAGCCACCATCACAGCCCACATAAGATGAAGGTTGGAGTCAGTAACTCTAATTAAGTAGAAGAGCTCTAAAGGACAGATAGAGCAGGAGACTGGACTAGTTTTGTGACAGAGGACTGAGACTAATCTGTTTGTAGAGGTAATAGTGGACTTAGTACAGGAAATTACCTGTGATGAGGTTGTCCACCAGTGTTGTAGGGATGCAGAAGATGCCCACCAGTAGGTCACTGATGGCCAGGTTGAGGATGAAGAGATTGGTGACTGTGCGCATACGACGGTTTTCCAGTACGATCAGACACACTAGGATGTTTCCTACCATACACAGCAGGAAGATTAAGAAATAGGCCAGGATGTAGCTGGCAGCCACATACAGAGAGTGCTGATAATAGGGGGAAAAGGTCATGTTGGTGTCATTTGCATGGCTATCTAGGCTGATGTTTATAATTGCTGCTGTGTTGGCTGATCCCTCGAACTCCATCCCTTCCTCGCCCATGTTGTCCAGTATCTCCATTCTTCAGAAGAACCAACACTGCAGAGCAAAATTAAATTGTGAGGAGAAAAGATCAGTTAGAACTATGATTGTAACGAATAGTTAAAATCACCAGATTGATCAACATTTAAAGCGAAACGTTTTTCCCCTCTTTCTTTTTTCTTTTTAAACAACAAAACAGAACATATCAGGAGAGCAACATACACATATGGACAAATTAAACAACAACAATATTCTAGTATTGCTGTCACAGCATGAACACATGTATCCTAAACAGAAAAATAACAATAACACAAAAGGACAAAACACAAGGAGGAGAAATACTTACTGAGCAAATTAAGCACAATCTACTCCAATACAGGTTTTTGCTGGCCAATTATAAACAAAATATTTACAAAGGGGGACCACTCATTTACAAACTCATTGGAGGTTCCTTGCTATACATTGGTTAACATTTGATATGGAAGTATTGATAGTAGCTTATCATACGACATTGATAACATAGGTGGATGTACATCAGAAAGGGTGGCTGCATATGGCATGATAATTAGCAATTTTGCCTTTTGACCAGACAAGGAGTTAACACCAATAATAGAATAGAATATATATAGATATATCTATATATACATATAGATATATCTATATATATACACACTTAAGGAGTGTATCTGCTTTCATAATAAGACAGAAATACTCAACTTTCTTTCACAATTTTAATATGCACTCGAGTTCAAATAACTCGAAAGCCAGGGTTATTAGCAATAAGTGCTGAGAATGAGTCAATGTTGCCTCCTCTACAAGGACACTTGACATCCTCAATGCCAATATACCGGAGTTTGGATTTGTTGTGTTTGCTTTAAGTAAAGTGGAGAGCTACTGGACTTGCTGTTTCATGATTACGATTAGCACTCCTGTGTTCAGTAATCCATGTTTGAAGGGATCTCGTTTTTTCCAATATATTTGAGGCCACACAGACATTTTAGCATATATATTACATTACATCTTTTGTTTTACAAGATGTAATGCCCTTAATGTCAAACCTTTTCCTTTAATGGGGGATGTTTGAAGGTATCTGTTTTGTTTTTTAAGTGACCTTCCCATACCTGTAATTGCCATATGAGATCTGGCTGAGAAAGTGGGGTGGGGAGTGGGGGGGGGGCGTGGTGGGGGGGGGGGCGTGGTGGGGGGGCGTAACAGTGAGTAGCAGGTCTTTATGAAGAAAGGTTCCTTTGATTTCTTTCTGTTCAGACATTCAGTTTGAGACACTTTTTCAAAGTGTGTACAGGGAACTAAATCTTTGACAACCCTGTGGTGTAAAAATGCCGACCCATATGGAGAGCAAACACAAATGCATAATGAGCACGTATTCACGTATTCATTAGCCTTTGTGCACGATACAAAAGCGTACTTCACAGTTTGAAACAAGTCCTGTGCAAAAAAATTCAAACAAACAAAGCTGGCACAATTCAACCAACGTTTAACACTGATACCTTGTCTGCACTACACACGTCTGCAAATACAAAAATAATTTAGTTCACATCTTGTACTAAACTTTAGCTTTATTTTGTAACATATTTTATTGCCTGTAATGCTTACATTATTATATTAAATTATAATTAAACTCCGTACCGAGCCACAGCCTGTTGCAGCAATTTGGACTTTTTTGTCTACTTCACACTTTTCTTTAGCTTGTCAGCGCTACTGCAACATTTTAGTCCCAACATCACGGCGAAAGTAACCGGTCCTTACCCTGACCAGTGTATTACACTTGAGATTTAATAACAGGAGAAAACTTCAGAGATCAGTCAACAGCTGTCTCTCTCTCTCTCTCTCTCTCTCTCTCTCTCTCTCTCTCTCTGTTGCTCTACCACAAATACACACATTACGCTACTCTTATACCAACATAGTATGTAAACATGTGGATTGCATTTAATCCCGGTTTTGGCCATTTTCACACGATAATATTAATGCGGGGACAGGGGCATAAAGTGGGTGGACTAAGTTTTCCTTAGACCTTTCCTTGTTCTGATCCAACATCTTCGCCAAAGATGGGCTTATCTGACTTAAAAAACATTTATCTGCGCCTTCATTCCTGTTTACTATGATTTAAATGGGCTAATGTGTTGAAAGATTTCCAATGTCTCTCGGTACGGATAAAAAAAAGGTAACGATTTGAACGCATGATTGCACGGCGTGGTGAAACATTTTGGGTGCACCTATTTTTTAAAAATCAGGCACTTCAGTGCAACCAATGTAAAAACTCAGTCTGGAGACCTGTGTAAAAGTTACCTGAAGATAATGGTCGCTTACACTCACGATGAGTTACTGTGCTACCGGCAGCTGGAAAGGAAAGAGTGGAGGGGGGAAAAAATCACCTCAGATTAGAGGGCTAAAGTCACACATTGAAAATGTCATGGTGTGTTGTTGGTTGACAGAATCAATATTCTATACACTTCAGATGATAACCTGTAATTATAGGCTCTAGCAAGATACAATATCGGCAAAACATTTCAGAAAAATATTTTAAAAAATGATTCCCCCCATGGAAATCGATTAAAGTGGAGGCCTTGTAAGACTGAAGATGGAAACAGAGTAACGAGCTGATAATTCTGTCTGATATCAGACAAAGCTAGAGCTACCTGGGGTATCTTTAGATTATTATCTGACATGGTCAAAACACATTGACTAAAGATGGGGAGAAATGTATCTGTGGTGAAGAGATGCTCTCCCTTTTGACACTACAGCTGACCAAAGTGTTATTACTCTTAGATTACTACTGGGCGGTTAGATCAGGGGTCACAAAGGCAAATCTAGAGAAACTACAGCTGTTTCAGAACATCAATGCACACCAAGAGCCAATATAAATGAAATGTATGAACCAATTCCTCTGGCTAAAAGGTGATGGGTATTGAAAATCCCCATCTCTGTATAGTAAGCACAAAAATAGTTCTGGCACACACGCATACCCCACCAGAAGTCACTACAAACTTCAGAAAACCAGAACAAATCTAACAAAACAAGCAATGCTGTGTGATTATAAGGAACTCCCTTCTAGATCAGAATTTCTTAAGTTTTAAAAAAACATTTTCCCATTAGCTCCTAATGTGAATCACTGATCTATAGTAACCATATATCAAACCTTCTTGTGTACGAAAATAATATAAATATGTATGTTCTTTTGTAAGAGTTAATCACTCAATTTGTCTTCTGTACAGCCTCGATAGTTGTACTTTTTTCTTGTTTATTTTAAATGCACTTAATGGGCTTAGTTTTGACGGATAATATTATTGTATGCAATTAAAATTGTTGATTTATCTAAAAAAGAAACCCATTAGTAGTTTAGTCTTATTTTCTCTTATGTATATATACTATTGCTCCCTAATAAAGCAGTATTATTTCTTATCCCATTACTAAATTAACCGATGGAATTTATTGCTTCAAAAGAGAGGCCTCCATATTCCCAGTATGTCCAATCAGTGTTGGTGGTATGTATTCTATAGAGAGGCGAAAGTCCCGCCCCTTCCAGTTGACCATCATAGGACCATATGAAAAAATATGTACTGTAGTCAATGATGAGATACAAATAATAATTTTATCCTGTTTGAATTGTGCCATGAATGACACATGATGTTTGTCAATTTAAAAGATAATTTTGCAGATCAAGAAAGTCACAATTTGTAATTGATTTTTATCGTAGTATTATTTAGTTTTGTGTGAAACCTATCAGTGAACTGCATCTCTCGTCTTGCACAATACAAGTCACCAACACAGCCGTTACCTTGACTTGCTAGCTAGCTAGGTAACTTAGCTGTATCCATGCACTTTTTATCAGCCGGGAAGCAAAAGAACAAGTAAGAACTGTTGTCTGAGTACATCCGAAACACACAGCTCCAGCAAGAGACGTTACTTATGCGAGTTTTGGGTATATTGTCTTTCTAATTTCATATTTTCACAGTCTTATACATGTAACAGTTTTACGACACCATATGTGTAATTAATGGCACAATTTAAACTGGATCAAATAATTATTTGTATCTCGCCATTGATTACATTACATATTTTTTCCAAAATTAGATCAACTGGAAGGGGCAGGACTTTCACCTCTCTATAGACTGCATATCATCAACACTGATTGGACATACTGGGAACATGGAAGATTATGCTGAAAATATACAGTGCAGTGGCCTGAATGTTAATTTCACTAATGTTGATTACTCACACATTATCTAAACTCATCATGAACAACTGTTGAATCTCTAAAATTGTCAATAATGTCCATTATTATCTTCTTAGAAACACAGTTACCATGACTGCACCACACAGTTGCTATCTTACCTTGTGCTCTGTATTAATACAGCATCACTGGGTTTATTGTTGCACTTTACAAAGTGTTTCCTGTCCAAAAAGTAAAATACTAACTTTAATACTAACTTTATTTTGTCTTTCAAAACAAAGTTACAAAGTGCTTCAAAATAAAAAACCTAAAAGCAAAAAAGAGCCAAAATCAAAGAGGTAAAACAAGATGGAGCAAGATTGTACATTGTAAAATCTGTTAGATGTGTAAAAAAAAAAAAGAAAAAGAAAAGCCAAACGGTAAAAGTAAGACACTGAATTTGCCTGCCTTAGATCTCCAGGAAGGGAGTTCCACAGCTTAGGGGCCCAGACAGCAAGGGCCCGATCACCTTTAGTGACCAGTCGGGATTTTGGAACTGTTAGTAGGGCCCTCTGATCTCAGGCAGCGGTCAGGGTCATAGGGAATCAGCAGATCGAAGATACTTATAGGAAGGAGCCAGGCCGTTTAAGGCTTTAAAAACGAGCAGTAAAATCTTGAAATCAATTCTAAAACTCACTGGTATCCAGTGAAAGGCAGCAAGGATTGGTGTGATGTGGTCACTTCTCTTTGTACGAGTTAAAAGCCTGGCAGCAGCGATCTGTATCAATTGCAGTCCTTGAATGTTTCGCCTGCTGATGCCAGAACAAAGTGCAATGCAGTAGTCAAGTCTGGAAGAGATAAAAGCATGTATGACTCTCTCTAGATCTGCAGGTGAAAGGAATGACATTTTGTCACATGACTTTGGTCACATGAGCATCAAAAGTCAGTTTGGAATCAAAAGTTACACCCAAGTTACGTTTTTTGTGCCAAACATTATTAGATAACGCTCCCAGACTTGAGGAGAAATTATTGATGTAGCTAGTGCTGGGGCCAGCAGGGGTAATTATAATAACATCGGGTTTGAAGTCATTTATTCCAGGAAGTTTCAAGGCAGGACACGATACACAAAACTCTGGTGGTGCCAGGCTTAATGGGGATGTACAACTGGGTATTATCCGCGTAGCAATGAAACTCACTATTGTGTCGACGTATGATGTGTCCCAGAGGTAACATGTATATGGTAATCAGGAAAGGACCCGATATTGACCCCTGCTGAGCAGAAGAAGATGAGGCATCTCCAAGCATTACAGAAAAGGACCTGTTTAACAGATAAGACATCCAATCCAGTGGCACATCACTGATGCCAACATAGTTCTTCAGATGGCTGATTAAGACATGTTGGTCCACTGTGTCGAAGGCTGAGCTGAGGTCAAGAAGAATGAAAATGGAATACTGGCCTGAGTTGGCAGAAGGTCATTTGTGACCTTGACAGGAGCAGTCTCAGTGCTGTGAAGAGAGCGAAATGCCAGACTGAAATTTCTCAAAGATGTCATTGTTATTCATAAAATAAATGAATTGTGTGGAAACAGTCTTTTCTAATGTCTTTGATAAAAATGGCAGCTTGGAGATGGGTCTAAAATTACTTAAAACTGAGGGCTCTAAAGAGGGCTTCTTTAAAAGTGGGTAAACGGTAGCATGATTAAAATTGGTGGGGGCAGTTGACAGAGAGCAGTTAATAATAGCAAAAATATCTGAACCCACCGTCTGAAATACAGCTTTTAAAAACCAAGTGGGAATGCAGTCTGACATTGCGTTCCAAGGTTAACGGGGAGATTTCGCTCAAGTTGGTTGGTTAGTGTTGAAGGAGGGCAGGAGTCAACATTTCTTTTCCAGTTTTGTTCTGCCTTCCTGCATTGTCTCTTTAAGTTCCTTAATACATCTTCATTAAACCATGGCGAAGAAGAATGTTTAAACTTCCTACATCTGATTAGAGCTATGGCATTTAAAATGTTTGTCCAGGAACTGTTAAAAGCACTGACAAGCTCTTCTACGGAGAGGCCAAACTGTTCACTGTTATCATAAGGTGTGCGTGATTAAGTAAAAGCATGGCAGAAACAAGGAACAGAGAGTGAGTATTGGGGACAAGAGCGAATCACTGCGGAGGGTTTATGATTAGGAGAGGAGTGGAACTTGGAGAAGCACTGCTTTATGATCAGATACTGTCGGGCGACTGCATTCCTCAGGGCTAATCCGAGATTCTGCGATTGGCAAGGGATCTAACATTAAGTCTATAGTCAAACAGAGGGGATAACAGAAGTGGTTTCAACAGTGATGAGGTTTTTTCTGTGTTAACTGTGTGAAAATGTTTGTATTGCACATTTCCTCTGTGTGATCCTGACAGGAATGAGGTAAGGATGCTGGCTGGGTCTTGCTGGGGAAACCATCAATTGAAGCTAAAAGCAATTAAATTAATAAATTGTGAATCAGTTTCATCAGCCCATCGTATTTAAAAAGGGCCCACTTGGTCCAGAAATAATCAAAGTGATTAATAAAACCCAGTCCAGTGGCAGTAGTAAAATGTTGCCAGGCTTTCAACTGTGGAGGCAAGCGACTCAAGTTCATAAATAATACATGGCATGTGACCGCATTGTATTACAATCTACTGGTGCTTTTGCTAATGGAGGAATTGTCCTGATAGCCTCTTATATTTATCTGAAAGCACTGGTGCAAAATGACTCTACCGTGTCAGATAGTGCAATATGTTTATGTACTGTCTATGTGCTTGTTAATATTCAAAGAGGTAGCTCACATGGATTTCTCCTTAAGGGCATTAAGCTAAGGTAGACTAATTACAGCTCTCCCTTGGGAAGTTAGAAATGTCAAACGCAGTAGGAAAAAGACAGCATGATTACAGCATTACATTACTGCGGCATCAGATGTACACCGACTGTTTATATATTGTAACATATTTTTTTTACATATCAAGTTATCATTTGTATAGTTAAGCAATTTAAACGACTCAAAGTTAAGGAAAAGTCCTCAATTTCTTTAAGCTTGTGATGTTACTTAGATAAATACAATAATAAGTCAGTGAGTCTTAGTTGTGCGACCTGTCCAGGGTGAACCCTGCCTTCGCCCAATGTCAGCTGGGATCGTCTCCAGCGCCCCGCGACCCTGAACAGGGTAAGCGGTTCGGATAATGGAATGGAGTCTTAGTTGTCCTTACTCAAATATTTTAGTTTTTTACAACACAAATATGTCTGGAGAAGATCTTGGTACACCACATATTTATGGACACAGACCAAAACTTAAAGTAACATTACCTTCGCTAAGATTTATACAGTATTTCCCGAGTTATCAAGAATCATGTATCATGCCACCAGGGAGGAAGCAAAACAATGTTGCCAAGGGTGAAAGGCTTTTAGGTAAATAAACCATGAAAGCATATTTTTTTCACAACAGGTAAACAAATAAGGTTGGGTGTCATGAAAATGACGACTAGAGTGAAGGCCGAACTACTGGTCTACGCTTTTCGATGTCGGGAGCCATAAATCACGCCTTCATTGGTACCTTCTGAAAATAGCATGAGTCAAAGTAAATAGTGCAAATCCGTTCAAAAGGATAACCGCTGGACATCATGGCAGCTTCTCAAAGTGATCCTAGAAAGCCCAAAGCATACAGGGGATAGAGAACAGGCAGGCGGGAGGGTATCTGAAACAGGACAGGTATGCGTGGACTAATGAGCCTGGGCAAAGGCTGGAGGCTAGCAGACTGGTTACTGACATTTGTCTGGGAGTGAAGGCTTGTTACTGGTAGGCTGGAGTCAGCAACATGGACGGGCATTGGGGGTCCAGGCCCGCCCACTGAGTTACGTGTGCCCGCAGTGGACGTGCATCCGTCCCCAAAGACGGACTAATTAAATGTAATGGATGAACACAGTTTTGGTTTTGGTTTTGAATATGTGAATGTGTAGACAGTCCAGGAAGCGAGATCATTGTATTGTGATAAAAGATTGAGCATGTCACCTTGTCTCTGAGTTCAACATTTAATATGAAGACCTTCAGCTGCTCTTCTAGAACATTTCTCAGCCCTTTTGCTTGAGTGACACATATGCGTAGTCTTATTATTTTTGTATCACAATTTTAATAAGGAGTCAAAGTGCATAAAAAAAACATAAAAAAAGAGCTTGTTGATCAAAAAAATGTGTCCCCTTACGGAAGTCCGGGCTAAGTCTCAATATTTGTAATGTATACTTGTTTTGGATCACTGTTGGTCCAAAATCTCGTCTGCATTACAGATAAGTGAAAAATCAGCCTACCTGGGCTGCTGCCCTTGCCTGGGTCCAGACCTTTGAATCTGAATGTTTTGTCTGGTATCGTGACATGAAAAAAGCGATCCACCAATAAGCGCAGCTGGTGGCCTAACAATTAGTCAATCAGCGCCAGGGGCGGGACTAACGTCGCTGTAAAGCCGTCAAGTTGTTATAAGCTGTGCGCCGAAACTGAGGAGTTATAATGACAATAATGGAGACTGCTACAGACGATATTGACACTTTTGAGGCTGTTTAGGCAAAAGTACGTTGTCAGGGGATTAGTTAGCAAAATTGTACCCCCCTTCCCCTCAATAAGAGTGGAGGCAATGTCAGACTGAAGATGGAAACAGAGCGTAACGAGTAAACAATGCTAAATATAGATAGCGAGGATGTGCTCACACCCAGTGTGCCTCCTATTATGTTTACATCAGGTCCAATCATGGAAATCAAATGCTCGCTCATAGATTCATGTCTGCCACCGGATATGGACGGATAGAAAGCTGACGGCTAGATGGCCGAGGTACAGACCAAAGTTTAGCAGGCCAGGGTTTAGACCGGTGGCTAGCAGGCTTGAAGCTAATCAAGTCATTTGCCCACCCAGACAGCAATTTCTCCAACGGCTTTGAGGACAGTTCTTGGCCTGCCAGTGACAAGGCTGTGTTTCTCCACTCACTGTAGATACAGGAGGGTTTAAGTCACCTCATAAGGTGCCTCTGAAAAATGATCCATCTGCTGGGTCCATATTTAGTCAGTTCATACTGTCACGATGCGGTGAGGGAGAGCAGCAACCAGGGAAGGACCCAGATGTAGACAGTAGAGATGGGCGTTCAACGTTGTGCTGATAGCCCATACAGTGTAAAGGCAGTTCACCCTGAAATAGCAATTACATATATTACCTCTAATGTCATGCACACCAAATTTAATTTGTGAATGTTTTTCCCTCAAACTGAGCAGTAGACAGTAGTGACAATGTCTACTTGAGATACAGGAAACCCTGGAGCTCCTGAACCTAATTAAATGTCAGCAGTCACCTTACACCTTTCAAACAGCACAATGTGAAATGTGATTCTACTGCCATTATTTCACATGTACAGCTGAAGTATACCACTGTGCAATATCAAGACTTCCTAGATGCAACAATGTGTCTGTATGCGACTGTGTTCACATTGTCCTTGTGCCTCACTTTTAAAAAGTTGCTCTGGTGTAAAAAAACTGCCGTAAAAATATATCAATCTTGCTTTCCATTTTCAAATCTTTTAACCAACATCAGTCCTGGAGTCTCATTTATAAAACAGAGCGTAAGATCCCCATTAAATGTTTGTTTGCCAAAACATAAATCAACCTGTAAATGTGCACAGCTGGTTCAGCCTCACAACCCACCTTCTACTCGCCCACAACCACAATTGGGCAATGCATAGCACCTAATGAATGTTGATGCATATAAATGAGCCTGCTGATCAATGGGTCTGTACGGTGAATCGCTACCGTGAGGAAGAACACTCATTCCCTCCTATTTCTTCCATTTGCGCCGTCTTAACAGTGCCAGAGTATCTATCGTGCAACATAACACATAATGAGTGTCACCGTAGTATTTATGTTTACAGCATCCAGACACAGATTGCTTCCAAAACAATTGCGACAATCAGTTGTATCCCCCACTCATTTTTTTAAAAAAAAAGGAAGTTTGATAGGTAAACACAATTTATAAATTAATGTTTTCTTATGATATTATGATTAGGACTGATAATGAATCAGAATCAGAATCAGAACTGTTTATTGCCAAATATGTTACATATACAAGGAATTTGACTTCATGATGATATGGAGTGATCGTGTGAGAGCTGTCACTGGCTTTATTTCCACAGTTTGCTAATAATGCACAATCCTTATGTGCAGGTGGTAAGGAGAAGGTGTGTGACAGTTGTAACCCTTTAAATTCCACTAAATATGTTTACATATTGACAATATTGTTTTTTATGAGAAAAAAAACAAACATAAATTTTTTTTTTTTTTATGTTTTATGTCCCCCAGCAAATTTTAAATGCTGGGGGAATTAATTTATTTTATTCCCAGTCAGGGTTATGTCAATGCTAAGCCACATCCAGTCGGGTGCAAGAATAGTTCATGTTGATGTCTTTGTGAAGGAGAGACCCATCAATCATGTCGAACCTCCATGACATGACATCTTTCTGAAGCACAGCCATGTCAGATAACTAATAGACAACGGGTTTAGCCATGTTTTTTTTCAGTATTTAATAATCTAAATGTAAGCACCAGCAACTACCAGCAATCATGCAAGATATTTAAACTATGTTTAGCTTATAATAAAAAAAAATGAACTGTCTGTCTTGTCTGATCATTTTGTTTCTAATGAAGTGCACAAACAATAAGGACATCATGTCCCCCTATATCAGTCACAGGAAGGCTGAATGCACTTGATACCTCCACAGGGCCACAGCATGCACAAAGGCTGGCCCGCTTCATAGAAATAGAACAACACTCCTCCAAAAAACAGCTTAAAGTCAACACTTACATATATATACATAGTCATTGTTTTATTTCAAATCCAATACGCTGGGGAGCAAAGACAAAACACCTGCAATTCTTATGGACTGCACAGATAACATGCATGACACTGTGTTCTATCTACATCATCATCATCATCATCATCATCATTTTCTCGCTTATTGCTATTGAGGAACTGAAGCATAATAAAACATTGTTCTAAATGAAGGGAATATAGCATTGACACAGCCTGATAACTAAAACCAATACTTTTTTATTTAAGAATCTCTCTGTTTTGTTATTCTAACAGGAGATACGCTCACTTGGCTATGTATATAACTATATTTTTTTGCACTCATTCAAACTCCTAAAAAAAAAAAAAACACCATTTTCAAAAAGGGATAAATAAACAAATAACAAATAGTGCTCTGTGAGAAAGTACGCAGCAGCCTTTTTATTGGGTTCTTAATGTCTTTTGTCGTATTTCTTTTTCACACGTTCAACAAAGGGCTGCTGGAAAGCAAATGTTCAGAAAGTTCCTCTCTGGAAAAGCATGGTGTCTTAAACTCAATTAAGTTAACATACTGTGGAGGACAGAATAAGCCAGTGCGGCTGCCGCGTGCGCGTTTCCCCCCCCCCCCGCGACGCAGGTAAATGCATGCGGACCCTGAAAGAGACCTACCTCTGTGCTGTCGGACGATCTGAGAGTCCAGAGATGGGCAGCTGAAAAAGAGCTAATTGAAGAGAAACTGAACGCGGCGTTCTGCGTCGTCCGCAGCTTTTCAGATAGCCACTGCCACTTTACAGAGTTTTAAAAATAACATCGAGGATGTAGTTTAAAGTGATTCACAGCGAGAAGGTTCCTCCAGCGTCCGCAGAGTGAGACCGAGGATCTGCAGCCACACGGAGAGACTCGCTCCACTCACGACTGTCTCCGCGGGAGGGGGGAGGTCGGGGACAGTTGCAACATGTTGTAACACCTTTGTTGTTTCGGTCAATTCAGAGACACGATCACTTCAGACTTTCCTTAAAGGGACAGGTAAGCTTGAGCGGCATTTGGGTGGTGTGTGGCAGCTGCACCCTTCAGCTCACCGCTCCCTCTCCGTGGGTGTTGGGGAACTTTAGGGTGGCCAACAGGTAGGGATAGTTAGAATAGGATTTTAGTATAGGAGCTACTCTAATCAATACTCAGTTCTTCTATGACTAAATAATTGTTTTTAAAAAAACAAATTAATTCAGAATATAGGATTAGAGGTTATTTATGATTACGATATAACTAAATACAGTATATCTACAACAAGTTATGGCTACGACAACAAAGTCACTACATGAAGTCATTAATATTTCACTAGAAATAAATGTAAAATGTCAATACATTAAATAACATTTCTGAGTGAAGTTTTTAAAGAATGAAGAACACAGTCACGCCTCCTGTCCTCTGTCCTCTGTCCTCCTGGTCTCTGTCCTCCTGTCCTTTGTCCTCCTGTCCTCTGTCCTCCTGTCCTCTTGGTCTCTGTCCTCTTGTCATTCTGTCCTCCTGGTCTCTGTCCTCCTGTCCTTCTGTCCTTCT
Source organism: Ophiodon elongatus (assembly GCA_016806645.1). Classification (NCBI taxonomy): domain Eukaryota; kingdom Metazoa; phylum Chordata; class Actinopteri; order Perciformes; family Hexagrammidae; genus Ophiodon; species Ophiodon elongatus. The sequence goes on from JACSYO010001694.1 coordinate 2,312,329, forward strand.
GTCCTATGTCTTCCTGTCCTCTGTCCTCCTGTCCTCTGTCCTCCTGTCCTCCTGTCCTCTGTCCTCCTGTCCTCTGTCCTCCTGTCCTCTGTCCTCCTGGTCTCTGTCCTCTGTCCTCCTGTCCTCCTGGTCTCTGTCCTCCTGTCCTCCTGTCCTCTGTCCTCCTGGTCTCTGTCCTCCTGTCCTCCTGTCCTCTGTCCTCTGTCTTCTGTTCTCCTGTCCTCTGTCCTCCTGGTCTCCGTCCTCTGTCCTCCTGGTCTCTGTCCTCCTGTCCTCTGTCCTATGTCCTCCTGTCCTCTGTCCTCCTGGTCTCTGTCCTCCTGTCCTTCTGTCCTCCTGTCCTCTGTCCTCCTGGTCTCTGTCCTCCTGTCCTTCTGTCCTTCTGTCCTCTGTCCTCCTGGTTTCTGTCCTCCTGTCCTTCTGTCCTCCTGTCCTATATCCTCCTGTCCTCTGTCCTCCTGTCATCCTGTCCTCCTGGTCTCTGTCCTCCTGTCCTATGTCCTCCTGTCCTTCTGTCCTCCGTCCTCCTGTCCTCCTGGTCTCTGTCCTCCTGTCCTTCTGTCCTCCTGTCCTATGTCCTCCTGTCCTCTGTCCTCCTGGTCTCTGTCTTCCTGTCCTATGTCCTCCTGTCCTTCTGTCCTCCGTCCTCCTGTCCTCCTGGTCTCTGTCCTCCTGTCCTTCTGTCCTCCTGTCCTATGTCCTCCTGTCCTCTGTCCTCCTGGTCTCTGTCCTCTGTCCTCCTGTCCTCCTGGTCTCTGTCCTCTGTCCTCCTGGTCTCTGTCCTCCTGTCCTCCTGGTCTCTGTCCTCCTGGTCTCTGTCCTCTGTCCTCCTGGTCTCTGTCCTCATGGTCTCTGTCCTCTGTCCTCCTGGTCTCTGTCCTCATGGTCTCTGTCCTCCTGTCCTCCTGGTCTCTGTCCTCCTGTCCTCCTGGTCTCTGTCCTCTGTCCTCCTGGTCTCTGTCCTCCTGTCCTCCTGGTCTCTGTCCTCCTGGTCTCTGTCCTCTGTCCTCCTGGTCTCTGTCCTCATGGTCTCTGTCCTCCTGTCCTCCTGGTCTCTGTCCTCTGTCCTCCTGGTCTCTGTCCTCCTGGTCTCTGTCCTACTGTCCTCTGTCCTCCTGGCTGCTTTTTCTCAGCCAGCAGAGAAGTTTAAGAAAAAAACCTTGTGGCCATCTGCGTGCTGTGCTTGTGTAAACATACCAGAGGTGGATGAGCGATTGAATTAGGTTTCACTTTCGTTTACATGTCCGTGGATGTATTGATACAGCATTGGCTTTTTACTCTCAAATATTTTATTTCACAGTAAAAAGCGTAGTTGCCGTCAACTCGAGTATCCTTCACTGGTTCCCTTCACCACAGCGGCCTATCTGTGTGTGTGTGCGTATGTTTGTGTCTATGTGTGTGTGTTGTTGAGGAGCTCAGCCCAATAGAGAGCGCGGAGCAGATGTGCGCTGCAGCTTGATGATAAATTACACCAAAACATTAAAAAGTACTAATAAAAAGCACAAGTAACGCCGGGGCTTATCAATACTATGATCTTTAATTATTGAAACCGGGCCCGTTTAATACCGGGTTTCGGGACGCATCTCTATCTTTAGGTGAGGTAAAACGCGAAAAGGATCTCGCTATAGAGCCAGTGTCTGTTCTGGGCTGCCGGAGAAACATTGTAGTGCAAGATGGCGGACTCCGCGGAAAACAACCTGTTACCTATAAAGATATAAATGCCTTTTTCTCAGCTAAGGAAAACTTATATGAAAACCAGATATGTAACAGATATTTTAAACCACTGAACTGTACTGAAGCATAAAAACACAGTGAATCTTGAAATGCGTCACACAGCAATCAACATTTTCCACCCACAATATTAGGCAGTTGAAGATAAATTAAAACAATTTAAGACAATCAAGACGATTAAAGAGCATGAGAATTAAAAGGTGCAAAATAAGTCATTCATAAAATGATTTAAGAGTGCGAGGGATAAAAGAGTTTATGTGTTTTGGTCCAACTCGTGGGCACAAAAAGCTACGAAGATATAAAGCTATGCATCCTGCTGCATTGTTTTTGTACCCTTTCCAGCTCCTCGGAGACCCCTTTTCACCCCAAACTGGGCTGGTATAGTCAAGGATCAAATGAATAAAGGTTTGGTATATTTGTTTTAGAAATTGACATGGGAGAAAAGCTCTTTTTGACAACATTGAGGTAATGGGTTGGCTTTTAGAGCATATTCTCAATGGCAGACACACAACAGACCAGGTGATATCTGCACTCCACGCAGTGGAGACTCTACTTTTGTTTTGGCCAGAAATTGTTGGAGACGGAGAGGGAAGCAGCAGAATTAACACAGGTGAATCTAAACTCTGCCCTGCTTTATCCGCATCCGTTTCTGCAGCATTTTATTGCTCTTCCACTTGACAGATGTATTTACTTTCTATCAATGGTCTGAACACATGTTCTTTTTTCTGCTAAAAGAATATTTATTATTCCGCAGCGTTTTTTTCCTCATTCAACTTCTTTGACATTTTTCATTGTGGAAACTGCATTCAAACATCAAAACGTTCAGCTCAATAAGGACATTTGTGATTACTTTTCTTATTCATCAAATTCCTGGAGAACAGAAAATAGTATAATTTATATAACGTTCTCACATGCTCACATTTTTTATTAAATCCTCAAGTAAAAAAAGCAAAAAAAAAGCAATAAGAGTTACGGTTTTTGTCTGGTCTGGGAAATAGGGGTATGAGATGTGCATCTCAGATTAAATTCTATAAGAGGACCTGTCACTTAGCAGTTACCATCACCACGGCAACCCCTGATTGCTGCCAGGCAGACACAGGTGATTGAGAAGAGATAATTAGGGCAGTTTGTCACATGCAGAGACTCACAGAGGTGACATCAAGTGAGAAGAGCCAGAATGAGGAGGATGTAACATTGTTGTCTCTGACTTTGTAAATGATCTTATAGTTAGCATCTTATAGTAAGTTTATGTAAAGCAGCACTTAACTTTATTATTATCAATGGAAAATATACAGAATATTGATACAGTGGATAGAAATGTTTACGGTATAAAACAATAGTAGTAACACAACTAGACAAGCAAGTTTGTGTTGATGTCTTTTGGACCAATATTTTTTGAAAAAATGTGGACTTTTTTATATAAAGTTCAGTCTCTCAATTTGACCAAATTTAATTTAGTTGTGACAGTAATTATTTAGAAATAAAAATTAAAAAAATCGCTCTCGAAAGTGAACTTTTCACTTCAGGCCTCTTTAGCCTTAGTTTAGTTAGTTTAGTTAGTTTAAACTTAGTTTACTTAGTTTAGTTGATGCACTTTAGTGTCCGGGTTCACACACATGTCATCCATTCCTACAACCAGAAACAGCCATTAGCATGGAAAATTCAACATCTTATACAACAACATGAACTAATATGGCTCAAAATGAAGAGTGAGACCGCTTCTACTCTGAAGAAACTGGGGTATTCTGCCACAACGGCATCAGCAGGTGGACTTCGCTTATTGAATAGGTGTCCTGACGTCATCTGGAAGCAGTAAATTGCCTGGGAATGCCTCCAGCAAAGTAACCAATCACCAGAACTCATGTCATTCACACACATTTACATACAAATGTGCACATACCTGCCACATAATTCCTAAGAACTCAGGTTTTGTACAAAGGATCGCTCTTGGATAGATTGCAATACAATTTGATACAGATATTTGTGTTCTCTTCAGGATGAATTGCATTGACTCTGGTGATCTGTTAAGTTTTCTTTAAGCTCTGTCATAAGATCAAATTTGTTATCTGTCTAATTTTTTTTACCAAATACCTGCAAAATAATGACAATTCCATCAGCCTCAGATAAACCGTTTAATACTAGGTGACACACATAGGGGACACAACCACTGAGTCTTTGTCCCAGTTCTATAGTATTAATTTTACTATTAAGAAAATTCCAAAAATAAATATACTCAAAAATACTGTGAATGCATACTAGAAAAGATAATATATTGTTCCACAATGCAATGCACAAAGGAATAGAGGAGCTACTCTACGACTGCAAAATATCAAAATAAAAAAAGAATGTTTCATGTCCATCGTATTGTATCATTTCTTGTTAGTGGAAAACAAAAAAGCATGTTGATTCAAGCCTTGTCCACACGGACACAAGTCTTTTTTTTTGGAAAACTCCAGGGTGAATATTTTGTGTTAGTGTTGGTGTGTATTATAAAAAAAAATAGATTTTGTCTTAACATAACATAACTTTAGGGTTTGCACCGTTATCTTCTTTAAGGCATGGTAAAAATCGTTTTTAATGAGAAAATAAAATTATTTTGTCAAGTTTGTTGGGCGTGAAAGACACACACACACACACACACACACACACACACTCTGTATTTTATTGATCTTTTTTTCTTTCTTTTTTTTCCCAGGGACAACACACAACTAGCAGAAGGCTAATCGCAACAGTCAGCTAAAAGCTCATTTGCATCTGTTGTTCTGGGGCAGACAAAAAACAACAACCACATGACAACAAATAAACTACATAAAACAACACAATAAATAAAAGTCCGCCAGTGTGAAATAATACTGAATGTGAAACATAGAGTAAACTCTACGTGGCATCATTAACCATCACCATTTTTAAAAATAAACTGTGATTTTAAAAAATGTAATATAAAAACAAATGTATCATAGCTATCAGACACTGTTATTCAATATCCGTCTGTCAAACTCGCCAACTGTATGGCATCAATCCACTTGATACAGTATCGCCACATGGGGATGTTTGGAAATGGATTTGGAATCCGGCTGCCACCAGATGGACCAACAAATGAGAGGAGAATGAGCATCACATAAAGGTTCCAACATTTGGCAGACATTTCCTTCAAAGCTCAAATCATGTGGCTCAACAAGATCAACAGATATATCCTCAGGCGATTCCATATCTGAATCCTCAAACAGACTCTTTTTTATCTAAACTGCAGCCCTGTCCTATAAGTCTGCTTGTTGGAGAACATTCAGCTTTCCTCTCAGATTTCTCTATATTTCTGTTGTATAAAATTACAAGCAATATTAAAGTGGAGAATTATCCCAAAATCCAAATCCTGTCTCCATCAAATAGTGAACTGCATTGACCCATTGCTAATAAGAGTACCAGGCTTTGAAGAAAATTTAACATGGTGGCCACACGGTGGAATTATAAATTACAAATTACAAGTTGATCATATGACGCCATGGGACCCAAAAATACTTTTCCCCATGGACTTACATCGGGTAAGAGGTGTCTATATCTCAGCAGACAATTTTTGTTGAGGTAAAATCGACTTCCCATTAGGAAAAACATGAATTGCCCTTATTTAAATCAATAGGTTCTAAAAGTATATGCAGCATTAGCCAAATCCGGAGTTATTCTCCTTAATGCGTTCACGTGAATGAACCCGAGAACGAGGCAGGGCTGAAGGTTGGGAGGCGGGGTTAAACAAAACACGAGTGCGTTTGCTCTATGGGCCCCATAATGCAGAAGATCCGGTATTTTCATCTGAACGCTTGTTTGACTCTGTTTCAAGTTCTCTTCATCCATCCATGGTAAAAACCAGTGGAGCTAACATCAACAGAGTTCATTATCCTGTGTCAGCACTTCTATGCTACATAGCCCTGGACATTATATCGATATTATATCGCTATTGAGATGTAACAGCAGATACTGTCTTAGATTTGGATATTGTAATATCGTAATTTGGCATAAATGTTGTCTTTTCCTGGTTTTAAAGGCTGCATTACAGTAAAGTGATGTCATTTTCTGAACTTAACAGACTGTTCCAGCGGTTCTATTATTTACTTTCACCCACATATTATATCCACATTACTGATGATTATTTATCAAAAATCTCATTGTGTAAATCAGTGAGACATCCTGGATAAATCCTTCAAACGCATATTCTAGAGCCTCTGCTTCTTTCTGAAATTGCTTAACACAATTAAATAACATCTACGCTGGTAGTGTATTTAGTGAAAGTGTGGGCTCCATGGCAACTCTGACAGCAGGGGGCGGTGGCTTAACGAAAGGCCAATTACATTTTGAGGGAAACTAAGCCAACGATGCGAGGTTAGTGACTGTTGTGCCCAAATCTTTACAGAGTCCGGCTCCATCCTGTCATTCTGGATCAAGCTGCACTTGACAGGCTAATTGGAGGAGAGCGCAGGACTCCAGCATTACGAGAGGAGGATGACTGTTTACTTTAATGATGATTGGTGCTGAAAAACAGTCAAAATTGATGGACTGCGTTTCCTCGAGGTTGAATTTTTTTATGTTAAGTTGTTAGCCATATTACCCAGATAATTGTTTTGCTGTTGCTGTTTGAATTTTCCCTCAGTTCAAAAATACACAGAAATATGCTACTGTTTTTGGGGGGTTTTGTGTAGCAAATGGGGTACAACCACATTTCGTTATGCGACCCTGTGTAGCAAAATTCCAACAAATTATCTTTGAATCCATGAATGTGGTTGTAACAGTGTAAATTGCCACAAAACAAATATAAAATGCAACCCTTTTGAGTTTGTTTGTTCAGCCTGAGAGCGTCCCTGCCCATCCTCAAGGCATTCTCCCCTCGGAGTGTGTAATTGGACCTGGGAGGTGGAGGACAAGGCAAAGTGCTCCCATGCGGAACACCCTGCTCCCAGTGCTTGTCCTGATAACCGCTTGTTTGTTCCTGCCAATCTTCGTCCTCAGGTTCTCCAGCGGGGTCATTCTTCCCGTCTGGCTTTCCATCCGGGGATCAGACGCACCCTAGCTCTGCTCGGGCAACGTTTTTTGGTGGTGTTCCATGGGGGAGGACACCAAAGGATTCGTTAGTGCTTTCCAAATCTGCGCTTAGCATAAAAGCACTCGCAAAGCCCCCTCTGGTCTTCTTCATCTTCTGCCAGTTCCTCATCGCCCCTGGTCCCATATCGCTTTGGACTTTGTAACTGGCCTACCCACCTCCGACGGTAACACAGTTATTCTCACGGTCATTGGTCAATTATCCAAATCTGCTCGGCCCATTCCACTACCCAAGTTACCTACTGCCAAAGAAACGGCCAACATATTGTTACAGAATGTGTTCCGCCTGCATTGGAACCGTGGGTCACAATGTCACTCGCTGCAAAAAGGAAGGACACTTTGTCTTTGTCTCTTTTTTTTTTCCTCCCTGTTATGTGTATTCTCTGTGGAGCCCCTTCCTTTGCAGTCCTCTGAACCATTACACCCTGCCTTTTGTCTGAAACACACCTTTTCCCCAAGGTTTCAAGTTTATGTGTAAAGATAAAAGATAAAAAAACAATGTAAAGAGTAAAACCATGAATAAGGGAAAGCATAAAACAAGATAAAAACATATGTGACTCAATGTCACACGGATCACATCTTTTCATAGCTGTAAGAATAATATAAATGCTTCTAGCACATGCTGTGTACTGTCTTTGTCAGCTGCAGGTAATACTGCTTTTATAATTTTGTCACATCGCACAATTTTCGACATATTAATCATTGCTTTACAGTCCACCTTTAACGCTCTTCAGTCATCTCTCTGAACCTCAGATCTGTTCTCAAAGCAGATGAAAAGAAATGCGTAGTATTCTTCTAGAACCCATAATACTACCTTTCATCTTCTTACCATTCATACACTAATGGTACTGAAATGTAAGTTGTTTAATCTTTAATATAAGGGAATTTGTTGAGGTATCAGTCTTACTTTTGAACATCATGGGGAACAACAGGCACAGAATCTGATGATACATCTTATAGAGAGATCTTATACTATCATGCTTCTCTTTCCACATGAAAACAACATGATGATGTGCAGTCTCCCAGACCTTTGCACTGAATGCTGGTCTCGTACGTTTTGGGGATGGAGTGAGTTTGCAGGTGATGATTGTAGAGGCGGAGCAAACAGATCTGTCCTGATGCTTCCTCTGCTGAGATGTGGAGTTGTCACATACAGATATAGAAAAGGTGAGAATGCTTTATTTCTTCTCTCTGGGCACCCCACACCTTTTGAGCTTGCACAGGGAAAAAAAAGACTTTTCGGTGGGCTTCTTAGGCGATGCACATCGAGACGTCATCCTGTTTCAAAGAGGAGGAGTTTGTTGTTCAGAGCAACTTCAGGCGGTCTACTCTTTCCACCTCATAACCTTTGATAGTCAGTGGTGGGTACGCTCTCCCATCTCACGCAAACTCAACCACAAGCTCTTTAGTTTTGTTAACGTTCAGTTCCAAGTTGTAACGACCTGAGCCCTATCACTGTTGTCGTCAGCAAACGTTAACTATTTAACAGAGTTGCAGTTTGAAACGCAATCGTTTGTATTCAACGGACAAGAGAGCTGAAAGCACCCAACCCCGAGGGCCACCAGGGTTCATGTAGCAGATTTTAGATTGGCTGTTGATCATTTTTAACAACCTGTGTTCTGTAAATTAGAAAGTTAAGAATCAATGACAAAGATTGATTGTCTCCCAGTTGCCATAACTAAATCAAAAAGTAAGTGGCAGGAACTTCTAAGTGTTGCAGATTGGGATGGAGACAGAGACACAGCGTCCTCTACTGATCTTTTTCCCCCTGTATGCTGACTGGTAGGGGTCTAAGATGACCCCTTTGGATGGGTATTTACATACAGCTCAAAGCACAACCAGAAAGATTCTGTTCATCATTTTATTAACCCTGACAAGACTGAACTACTTTTCCTTCCAGGGAAAGGCTCTCCCACCAACGACCTGACTATCACCTTCGACAACTCCGTGTTAGCCCCGACGCTGACTGCTAGGAACCTCGGTGTGACACTCACTGCAACATCACCTTCCTGTCGGTACACGCTGCACAGCATCAGGAGAATCCGTCCCCTTCTCACCCAGAAGGCGGCGCGGGTTCTGGTGCAGGCTCTGGTCCAGGTTCTGGTTATCTCACGCCTAGACTACTGTAACTCCCTCCTGCAGGTCTACCTGCTAGAGCCATCCGACCTCTGCAGCTCATCCAGAATGCAGCAGCTCGACTGGTCTTTAACCTAAATTCCCCCACACCACTCCGCTCCTCCGCTCCCTTCACTGGTTACCGGTGGCTGCCCGCATGAGTTTCAAAACATTGGTACTTGCGTACCGTGCTGCGAACAGATGGGGTCCAGTCTACATCCAGGACATGGTCAAACCTTACACCCCAGCCCGCTCACTCCGCTCTGCATCGGCCAATCAGCTCGTAGCTCCGTCGCTGAGCTAACCGCTCAACAAAATCGCGACTGTTCGCTGTCCTGGCTCCTAAATGGTGGAATGAGCTCCCCAATGACAGCAGGACAGCAGAAAGTCTCTACATCTTCCGTCGCAAACTAAAAACACAAAAAAAAAAATAATATATATATATATATATATATATATATCGTAGTACTTTAAGTATTTTAGTAGCACTTAGTTGGCACTTACTCATAGCACTTTGTAGTTTGGCTTTCTTGAGGAATTGTACTTACTTTCTTATTGTTCTGGGTTTGAACTCTCATGGTTGAATGCACTTATTGTAAGCCGCTTTGGATAAAAGCGCCTGCTAAATGAAATGTAATGTAATGGATCTCACCGTGGCTCGCTGGAGTCCCAAAGCCTTAGAAATGGCTTTCCAGGCTGATACATGTCAATTACTTTGTTTATCATCTGTTCTTGAATTTCTTTAGAGGATGTGTTGCTTTTGAGATCTTTTAGCCTACTTCACAGTCAGTCAGGTTATATTTAAGTGATTTCTTGATTCAACAGGTCTGGCAGTACTCAGGCCTGGGTGTGGCTGGTGAAATTGAACTCAGCTTTCCAAAACATTTGGTTAATCACAGTTCATTCATGATTTCTCAAGGGGGGGGGGGGGCAATTACTTTTTCACACAGGGCCAAGTACGTTTGGATAGCTCTTTTTCCCTTAATAAATGAAATCATCATTTAAAAAATGCATTTTGTATTTACGCATCATTTAAGTGTGACAAATCTGCAAAAAAATAAGAAACCAGAAAGGGGGCAAATACTTTTTTTTCACAGTAATTACAGAAAAATAACAGAATCTTTCTGGCCAAGTTTCTTTTTTACAAGAATTTCCTAATTGTTAGGAATATGTTTTTTCTGCTCTATCAAACACAATAGTGTAACCAGTGTCAACATTTTGCTATTTGCCACAATAATTGGATTTATACGCTTTTGGTTGTGGTGATTATTCAACTGGAAGTAGTCTCTTATGGCTTTGATAAAACATTTAAAAGAAAACAGATTGTCAAAACTAACATGGCCTCAGGATCAGTTATTAGTCTCCCAGCAAATCACTTTCACCCATTTCACCTTTGAGTTTTCCTCAGGCGATAGTAATTTACAGACCTTTTCAAATCTCTTTCTACTGGTCACAATGGATTATATGTCTTCTTAGCACAACATATCATCCAAAAATGGTAATGAAAATGAAATGCATTCGAAACAAATAAGAAATAAATTTAATAATACGAGGCTAAAAATAATCCCTCCTTCCGTTAAACCAGGAGTGCCTCAAATCTTTCCTCTTCACATTGTGACCACCGTGATTTAATAAACTTTGCCCTCCAGGTTAGCAATCTACACACTATAATGCAATCATCTTTAAATACAGGCTTGAACAAAACAACTTGAGATTAAGCTTTGGCTCCAATAAAAACCGTCACCTCATCTGCTCCAGACATTATACATTATAGAATACAATACTATGAACAGATTCACCTTTACATTTCTCAATCCATGATGATACTCAAAAGTGCATCATGAGACCTACTGTACTGTCTGTTGTTGCATCTTAAGACCACAAAATGAAGTTCTCAGGATTTTTGACACTTTCAAACAAATGTGTTTTTATTAGTTATCATACGTCAGTGATTAAAAAGGTCAGTGCACTGCAGATCAGCCTTTTTTGCTTCAGCTGGTTTGCTGCTGCACCAGCCGGCAGTAAAGGCAAAGGTAGCTGGACATTTGCAGTTGTTTAGTACAAGCTTGGTCAGCTGTTCTACTCTGCAGTCGAGTTGGGGAGGCAGCATCACACAGCAGCACAGTGGAACATCACAGTGGTGTGGAAATAAAAAAAAATAGGAAATTAATGAGGGCAGTGAATGGAGAAACCACATCAACGACGTGAAAAGGGCAGGGCGGTTGAAAGCAGTTCCCTGTGAATCGATTTGAGCGCCGAGCCGAGAAGAACAAAGAGTGACTTTCACTGAATAGAGACCAACAGCAGCTAAAGGAAAACCTTATTGTGACAGTCTTTGTTAGACGACACTGTAGAGTAATAATGATCTGATTATTAAAACATCTGTTGTTGGCTGAATTAATTATAGGATATGTTCTCTCAGGACATACTTAGTTTTAGTTTCAGAGCACGGGAAGATTCATATTCACATCAAGCTAATCAAACATTATGGTGTAATCATAGGGGTGAAGAAACTCTATTAGATACAGTACTTACTAATAGGCTCAATATTTGTTCCATAAACAAAAGACAGATTGTAGTGATTATAGGATGTTGGTTTTCAATGGCGTTAATAAAAACACATGCCATAGAATAAAGTCTTCTTTTTTATTTTGTACAACATATCATCCAAAAGTGATACAAGAGATGATAAAGAAACAAAATAAAACAAACTAGTTTAAAAACCGAGAAGAGCCAATCTGTTCTTCAACCTTTTGTATTCCCAACTACCAGACCTCAGACAGCTGATAAGCCTCGCCCTTTACTTTCTGTTAATTAATCAACTCCCCCTCCAGGTAGACCGTTAAGGGTCTCTGTGGTTTCTCAAACTCTAACAGTATGACTAAAAATATGAATATGTATGAATAAACTTTGACTCAATTATCTTAGTCCAGTCATTCTAGATAGTCTTTTCTTATTGATTGCAGATGCTTCACTCAGAGTGAAGAGATGGAGAGTAACACATATATTTGTTATGACCTTTTTAAATGGTGTATGGTATGAGGATAAAATTGAAATTTGATACAAACAATAAAGTAAAAGTTTACAATGTCAAATAAAATCTTACATTTAATCATTCTTAAAATGTATGTGAAACTACAGAGCCCAAATAAGAAAAGCATTGTAGAACAAAGAATTCTACATACAACAATACTGCAGACATGGTTCATTTTGTAGATCGAGTTTTTTCTGGCAGAAACGGTAGGTTTCTTAATTCTGTTGTATCTCAACTACCCACAATGTTCTTTCCAGTCTTGCTTTTGACTTTTACTGTGAGGCACTTTGTAACTTAGGATCTTGAAAAGTTGCTGTATAAATAAACTTTCCCAAATTTAACTTCTGTAGAGGTTTATAGTTAACAGATGACAGATGTTATAAAAAAAAAAAAAAGAAAAAAAAGTCTGCTGGGTGGAAACCAGCAGCTTCAAAGTTGCAAAAAAAAAAAAAAGATAGTGTTAAAAAAAAAGAAGAGCTCCACATCTCGTAACAGTCATATTTCACAGCAGATGCATCTTCTCTAACACACAAGCTAAACTGTAATTTCTAAAATGATTCTCCACTGTCCAATGCAATGTCAGCTAACACAATAAATATTTATTACGAAAACAAAAAGCTAACATGCACATGTTACACGTGTATGTGAACACAGACACACAAAATAAGTCGGGTTAAACATTTCAGTACTAAAGATCTAAACTCAGGCCAAGTTGTTTGTAACTGTATTTTGGTGCCCTCAGTAGTCGTAGCGCTGGTTCTACCTGTGTACCGCAGTCGAGACGAGTCAGTGCTGCCCTTCACTCTTCATCCTACAGGCCACAGCTGTGATCAGCGCTGCTCCCTTCCCACTTCCATCCTCTGACTTGTGCAAAGTCACCCGGCACTGCGGTGCCAAATCCTCCAACGTCTCTTGCATGATGCTGGAGAAACTTAAGGACGAGGGAGGGAGGAAAGGAGGAAAGGGAACCAGGGTTACATGAAAATCCTCTCATATTTGATGCAAACTTGGCAGCTTGGTAGTAAAGAATGAATAAACTTTAAGTCGCCTTAAAACTCAAACTCAAAATTAGAGAAAACTTGAAAACATAATCATGCTTCAGATTTCACCTTCCTTATGGTCCTGCATGTGGTCCATCCCTTATGAGGATGACCGACTGTGCTTAAGTCAAATTGGGGAACAGCTGCGTGAACAAACCTCTGTGCCCCGACAAACCGAGGCTCAAAGTTCACTTCTGCAGACTTAATATTTGTGTTGGGACATGATTGCTCCTTACTGAGGGTGCGTCTTGTAAAGGGTGCCGTCCACTCCCACGGTGATGGTGAGCTGATTCAGGTTGCGGTTCTCTCGTATCTTGTCGACCACGGCAGCTAAACCAGCTCCGCAGAGCTGAGCGGCGCGGCGTGCCACCACACTGCACACCTCCTTCACCAGCACGCTGTCGTCACAGGTGGAGCCGGTGAGGCCCAGGTGCTGCAGGATTGAGCGGACCTGTCGCATGGCCAGACGGTCACTTTGGGGGTCAGACAGAATTAGGGTTATACACCTGAAAGAGATGGCTGACATGCAGTGTGTGACGGACTTTCTTTGTAGCAATGATTTTGTTTCATTGAACTTGCTTCAAATGGGTGATTTTACTGTAGGTTGAATGCCGATGTGTTATATAGACTAAAACACTGTTAAACTGCACAAAAATATGGGTTTATGCAATATTCAGTACTTTAAATCTTCACGTAAAGAAGAGCGCACTGACATAATCTTTCTGTTGCATTAACGGCACTGACGTTGTTTCTTTCCTGAGTGCATTGCTGACAATGATGCAACCTCATTAGAGCCCGAGCACCGACGATTGAGTTTCCAATTTGTTCCACACAAATGCAAGTTGTTCATAATGGCAGCACACGAAGCTTTTGATCTTTAGTTCAACGTGTTGCTGTGGCGACACATTTTTCTCCATGAAAAACAGAATTGCTTTCGAGTGGTTAAAAATACCTAACGCATAACCAACCATGGCACAGACATTTAAAGTCCTAAATGTAGTCATCTGATTTGATTTTAATGCTTCAGGGTGGCAAGTCGGCTCGATAGCGCCCCCTACCAAATTTAGACGATGCAGCCCTTGCAGTACGTTTCACCGATGTGTAAAATGATCATGTTTTTTTTTTTTTTTTTAAAACGAACTCCTCCTAGGGGGTTTATCAGATCAACTTCAACTTTGGGCAGTACAATCTGAAGACCTTCGTGATTAAAGACTTAAGACCTGGCAAAGTGACCTGGCTACGCAGGAAATACCGTCTAACTCGTGCATGCAGTGTCTGTCACAGAAAGCGATGGCCGCGTCAACCAGAGTCCTGCTAGTACCCTCGACGAGCGGGAAGGTTGGAAGGCCCGATCAATACGGCTTGCAGCTTTAATTTGTATTTGTCTTTCAGCAACTTGGAGGAACATGAGGATATCATATTTTAGATGAAACAGACAGACAATAAGACCGGTAAGCTATGTGCACACAGCACTTCATTCGTGTAGTCTTAGATCATGTCTTATTGCTTTCTCGGTATTATTTTCACACAATATCTAATGGTTCTTATTCCCTTCCTCCTCGCATGTTTACGTCTCCTCAAAATAAATGCTCTTCTCCTAAACAGTCTTGAAGATTAATTGAGCGTTAGCGCCTCCAGAACTCTTCAGCTGTACGTGTATGAATGTGTTTGAGAACTGATAGTTCATAACTGATAAGCTACATTTAATATTCCTGAACGGTTACACAAATACATTAGAGATTTAAGTTGTCTTTATTCACTACGTATCCAGTCATTCAGCATTAAGACAATTTCAGCATTAGAACGCGTCTCCACGTGTCTAAAACCAAGTGCGAACAGGGTCACTGAGACCAGTCTGTAATACTCACCTTTCAATCTGTGACAGGAACTTGGTCTCGAAGATGCTCTGGGTCTTGAGTCGCTCAGACAGCTTGCCTCTGAACAGCAAGCCCTTAGCAGTGAAATCTATCAGCACATTCCTCACGATCTCCCCCAGGTACATCCCACTGATCATCTTCTCATACCTCAGAGAAAAAAAGACACACAATCTGAAAACTTCCCAAAGCAACACATTGTTAACATTCACAATATTCAAATGAATAAAATAATTCATTATTGTTATCATACTATAAAGCTTTTCATTGCAGTGTCACAACTTCCAAAGAGAAAAGCTCCGACTTTATTTTCATGAATAAAAGAGAACAAACTAAGACGTACTGGCAGCCCAGTTGTTACAGAGGTTGGTTATTTGACCTTTGTTTTTTTTTTTTAAACTTCATAGTAGGAAAAGCCCAGGTGTATTGCAGAACATTAAATGATAGCTGCATTCAACCTCACAGCAAGAGGGGCCCTGGTTTGCACGTTCTCCCCGTGGCAGCGTGGGTTCCCTCCGGGTTCTGAGACTTACTCCCACAGTCCAAAGACATGCAGCTCAGGTTAACCGATGACTTTAAAAAGGCCCGTAAGTGTGAATGTGTGCATGAATGCTCGTCTGTCTCTATGTGTCTCAGCCCTGCGTTAGTCGGGCGACCTGTCCAGGGTGAACCCCGCCATCGCCCCAATGTCAGCTGAGATCGGCTTGAGCCACCGAAGAAGTCCCATGCAAAGCATCAGAGGTGGTGAGGGACAGCCAGGTGGGCGGAGTGTAAAGCAAAGTTCTAATTAATCAACAGTGACCTAGAAGGACAATCCACCCACATGAGATTGTGTGCATTGAATCTATATGAATATAAACTTAAATTTCCTACTACTGAATAAAACTCTGATGCAGCTCAGGCACAACCTGTATAATGGGTGAACCCAGTGGACTGCAACAGACAACTGCATTTAAATTGACAGCATAACTAATCTGCCCACGCGATCCTGGAAGGTCATTAGCAGTGCCTTGCGTCCACATTGCCTTAGGGATATTGGCAGTATGTCTACAAGTGGCTGATAATAAATCACTATGCATTAACCATGCAAGGTGAGGTTTGAGAAAAGGTAAAGAGAGGAGCGAAAAGAAAGGCAGTGAAAAAAAGTCAGTATAATCAACATTTAAAATGTTAAAGTTCTCACTGGGCAGCATAGCTTCAAAGGATGAGCAAAGGCTAGCACTGTTAGGCAAAACGACTAAGTAATGTCACTAACTAACACCCACTTTCACACTCCGTCTAGGACTCTCAAGCTACTCGGTGCAATTTACACACTTGTTTTATTACCTGCACAATTACACTTCCTTTCCAAAAATGATGTTTCCCAGCTGTTCTCTGTTGCTAGTCTTCATCTCTGTGGCTATCTCGGGCTGTCTGTCCATGGCACCTTCTTGCTTATTAGTTTTTACTTTATTTGTGACTGTAGTGTATTTTGCTAAGTGAGGCTTTTTGATGCGAGTGTTGGCCCCTTTTTGGTTGTTTTTCATTGACATGAAGTCGATTTTATAATGTCATAAACCACCCATCCAATACCTCTGTTTTCCAGGATTGTTTGAGCAATTATCGACAACGTGATCAAACTCGGTGCAGAAGTCATCAAGCTCGCCATTGTCACCAAATGCTCCCCACTCCATGTTGACACACATACGGCCAGCATCACCCTCCACCAGTTCGATGTTCTGCATTTCCTCCATGAAGCACGCATTAGTCCCTGTGCCTGAGTTAAAGAAATGTGGGAAAGTATTACTGTAAGCACTGACATGGAGGGAAAACATCCATCAATCTTTGATGAGCTTCATTCCAAAAGTGAAAACAAACAACCACCACTCAATGTTTGCTCAGAGTGAATTGATTATGTTTAAAAATGGCAAAAAGAGACAGCGACTGGCTCCCAGTGAGGAAGTGAGGACAGACTCACCCACGATGAGTCCCACTTCACAGTTTGGGTCCTCATAGCTGCAGGTCATCATGGTCCCCACTGTGTCATTAACCACCGCCACAAAGTTCAAGTCAAATTCCTGGAAGCAGTGATAAAGGGTAAACAACATAAACATCTATAATACTGGAAACACAGTTGTAGCGTAATGGTTTGCAATTACAAATATATAGTAATAAGTAGTTACATATCAAAGTTTTCTTTTTCTTTTTTACTATAATAATTGCTAGTGCATTATCCAGACCTCATAACAATGGAATACATTACATATACACATTATTATAACTAGATGCTGTATTATGCAAAAGATTCAAAAGAGAACCTGGCTTGAGATGAACACATTCAGAATTAGAAGTGTTTGTTTATTGTATACGTCTGAAACCTGAATACACGGTCCTTTTAAATTAATGGCTGATTAAATGTCACCTCTATTAATTCTTAGAGGTTTATTCGTTAAACCCGTCAGATGTTACTATTAATAAAAAAGGATTCTTGTACGGAAAAAAAAAAATAATAACCTAAAAAGGTTATACTGTCGCTGTCTGCGGCAGTTTGTAACCTCAGATGTAAGAGGTGTAAGGGACGGGGGAAGAATGAGGGCGACTGCAGCTTTAGACTATTAACTTAAGGGATACAAATATGACTCTAAAATCTAGAAAGATTTTAACTCAAATACATTTCTATACATTCATTTCAGTATATTTCCGTAAGCCTCTTGGGAGTACTTTTGTTTTTTTTACATTCTGCAAGTGCCAACATTAACAGGCCACATTTCTGAATAAAGTTGAGACAAAGTATTTGTGATGCGTTTACTGACCTGTCTGCGGCGAACAGCATCTTTCAGTAACGTGATGACGTCTTGTCCCTCACAGCCACTGGCTTTGAAACCCTTTGTCCACTTCAGAAGAATGCCCTGAACAAATGAGAATATTAATGTGCGTGTGAGACTCTTAGAATTAATACTAAATGACATGGCATGACAATGATAAAAAGCTGTATGAATGCCACAATGAAAAATGACTGCAAATGTTTCCACAGTCTGTGACTGATAATTAACTTTTCTGACATCTTTGTTTCGGATTAACCTGAACAATGTCAGTTGATTACAGGAAATACGTTTCTCCTGTTGTTTGTATACATTTGAAACAAAAACAACGAACCATAAACTTTTCAAAATGCATTTTTCTACATACTCATTTTCATAAATAATTTTCAGACGCGGTGTAAATGCAAACCATTTTGTTATTTGAGACCTGAGGCAGAGTGAGGCGGTAACCAGGTTAGACCCTGTGTTCCTCAAAAGCTCAGTAAGTATTTGCTTGAGTTACAGGCATTGGAACTTATGCAAGAACATTTTGGTATTCTGATCATAACTTTCTCTTATTCTGTCACACGGCGGGCTTGTACGACTGTCACGTCAGATACAGCAAACGCTCCCAACACTCCTCAGATAACATGGGAAATCCACTTGTGCGTAAATGAGTGAGCGTTCATGAGAATTATAAAATCAGCATAAATAACGCCCCGATAATACCATATGTCTATAATTTTATAAAGCCAAGGAATGTGGAAAAACAATGAGTGCGGTCAATATCGTGTCACCTGAAGGTCGAACTGTCACTGAAATAATGAGGAAATGGTTTGATATGAAAAACCATCAATGACTTGAAGGAAGAGGGTCAAATAATTTAAGTAGTTTTGCAGTTTGAGATTTTTATATGAACATTGTAGTGTTATACAGTATCAACAATAGCCAATTACAATTAATGGTGACAGTGTTAGGAATACATGAATACATCTAGAATCATATTAGCCTGTAATTCAACTTTCTGAGTCAAACAGTACAATGTCAACATAATTATAAGTATAATTTATGTAGGGTTTTCAAACTCAGATTTGTTAAAAGTAATGAAATATAAAATCCATTAGTGATAAACTTGGCCTGGATAACAGCAGAGAAAAGGTTGGTACGAGTCCGTTTGCTCGAGTGGTTCTTGCGTGAGGCCCAATGATTACTTTGCAGGTAATTGACCAAACAACATTTCAAATAACTGAAATCCTTTGCACGGCAGCTTACATAATCATTTACACAATCCACCATAATATGTTTCTTTTATGGACTTTAAACCTTATTTTAGACATTACAAATTTAAGAGCTGGTGATTCAGCGTTTAGTTCAATAATGCGGAGCTTCTCATTGTCGTCATCAGCTGAACCGCATTTCCCAGAGTTCATTGATGGCAACGCTGTGGTTATGCTGGTTTTGGCTAATAAATACAAACAAAAGAAGTATCCTTCTTTCTAAACTAATAGTGATGAAGCTCGGGGAACAAACTGATATTGCTTCTGCCAACTTAAATGTCATTCACACCTGACGTTCAGGAAAATATGCAAAACTACTGATAGATTCATAATGTTGTGATAGAAATTATAGCTAGTATTACACTTATAATGAATTCTGAATCAAACATTACCTGATCCAGTTTGCTTTGATGACAGGGGAAGGAGAATGTAAATCCCAGAGGTAAGGATGCTCCTCTCATGCCCATGTACTCCAGAAAGTCGGCGATGCAAGACACAATATGGCTGAAAAGCTGGCAAGCAAGAAACAGAAAATGCAAAAAACACTGAAGTTGCATATCTTTATGAACTGCATGCAGTCATCAGAATATTTTTGTCAGAGGACCAGTTTAAAATATTATAAGAGGGGTTTATACTTCTTCCCCTGTGCCCTGCATAGTCTCCTGTGGGATCGTGTAGATCTTGTGGTGCATGTCCACATTGTGTCTTTTTACACTTCTCACTCGCACCAGCAGCACCCGAAAGCTGGAGCCCCCGAGGTCCAATGCCAAGAAGTCGCCTTGCTCTGAGGAAGGCAACAAAGACAAGAGCCCTGAACATAAGCATGAAAGCAAAATAGAAAAGAGAAACCTGAACTCAATCACAGGTCAAGCGGAATATTCGATTTTCTTTTCAAAGCTACCTGTTCCATCTGGTGTGGCTCTAACGAATGTGGGAAGCATCTTGACACTCGCTTGCTCGTGGGTTTGCTTTGACAGACCTCGTGCCATTTCCTCACTCATTCGCTTCTTCACCTCCAGCAGCTTTTCGCGGCTCAAACGCAAGGTGTCGAGGACGCGCTGACGCTCAGCATGTTGAGTGGCAAGACGGTAGGCCACTGCTGTTACCATGGCTGCGCCTTTCCCACTGCCACACTGCGACTGCAAAAAACGCACATCACAGTCTGGCACAAGTCGGCGTACCATCTTGTGGAGCCTCCTGGAAAACCTAGGACAAGTGGATACACTTTGTAATATCTGTGTTGTTTTGGAATCACCTCTGTTATCCCTTTTCTCTTCCACAAACAAGCTGCATTTTTTTTTGCTCAATGATGATGTTATTAAAATAAGCTCGTTAACTCTTAAGCAAAATGTTTGCTGAGAATCGGCATCTCAGGCTTGTTGCTCTGATATTTCATCAGCATTGCTTGACACTGAAGGACTTCAAAAGATACAGCTCATACACTGTAGCTCACAAAAGACCAAACACAATCACGTCCTTGAATTTCTTTTTTTTCGAATTTCGTTCCTACAATCGATAGATAAAGTAGCTTTAACAGTACCAAAATACAATCTGGTTTTTCATGGGAAACACAATATATATATATATATATATATATATATATATATATATATATATATATACTTTCAAAATGTCAATTCAATTGTGGCCCTGACAGCTTATTGAATGCTGACTTCAATAAGCGCCATACACACAAGTGCATGTTTGTGTTTGTGAGACACTTACTCTGGATGACTTTTGTAAACAGAGCCGTCCACTCCAATAGTGGTACGCAGCTTCTCAGCTGCTTTGTTGTCCCGGATCTGCCGCAGCACTGCAACTAGAGTGGCAGCGCACAAGTGTGCGGCTCGTGTAGAGACTATCTGACACACCCTCTGAGTGGCTATGCAGTCCTCAACCGACGGGTCCAGACCCAGGCCCCGGAGCACTTTCTCCGCACTCGCCAGACCTTCGTCATCCCTGCAGGTGAATTAGAATACAAATACAAATACAAATATATATATACAAATACAAATACAAATAAATATATATATATATATATATATATATATATATATATATAAATAAATAAATAAATATATATAAATAAATAAATACAAATATATAAATATATATATAAATAAATAAATATATAATATATATAATAAATAAATAAATAAATATAAATATATATATATAAATAAATAAATATATATATATAAATATATATATAAATAAATAAATATATATATATATATATATATAAATAAATAAATAAATATATATATATAAATAAATAAATAAATAAATAAATAAATATAAATAAATAAATACACTGTAACTTCGACTGCTTAGTCTGATTCTGAAAAGGGTCGGCAGCTAGAAAAATGCATGGATGAATGGACACGTGGCCTCCTCCACACATGTCAAAGTGTTCTTGGGCACGAGGCCATCGATGTGTGTGAAAAGCAAATTGTACAACATCAAGGAGACAGACGTTTACGTTTTCATTTGCAAAGCAGATCTGAGTGCCATTCAGTTTTTCTCATTCAAACATAATAAAATAGCACATTCTACCTCAAAATGTTTGTATTTAGCTGGATGAGCAAAACACCTGTAACCAATGCAAAATGATTGCTTATTGTTGCCATTTTGAACTGACAGCATGACCTGCCTGCATCTACTGCTGTACTTCACTGGCCCACAAGTCAGACTTCAAGTGTAATGCAAACTTACAGTTTCAGTCCTTTTCTGCCCTGGCATATAATATACAAGACAGTAGGAACAAAAACCATGAGGCGAGCATGCTCTTGGTGTATTTAAGTTAGTCAGTGATTACCAGCTTGACTAACACAAGTTATCTCATTCATCCTGGTAACAAGATGTTGGGTCCAAGTTAAACAAACCATTGGACTTTTTTGTCACCTTTAAGACGTCTCTTCAGTTCTAAGTGGACACTATTTATTTTACATTACCACTGTGTCATCACTGCATCCGACTCTCTCAAACACACACACACTAACTTTTCATTCTCAATGGCATAGATGTAGCTGGTGTTGAAGCTTCCAGTGGTGAGGAGCTCAGCTGTCGTCTTGCCCTGGAACAGCAGCTGCTCTTTGGTCATTCTCAACAGGATGAGACGCACCAGTTCCCCCATGTACAGGCCACTGATCATCTTCTCAAACCTGGACACCAACACAAGAAAACTATTGTCACATCCTTAAGAGTTTGATTCATACCTTAAACGGACCCATCGAAACAAATCCTGCAAATTTCCCCTTGCAGGACTAATAAAGGATATCTGGTCTAAACTGTATTTACACCAACACAACCAAACACAGATGCTGAACACTCATGAAATCAGTGATGTTTTTAATAGGGACACCTCCTGATTATTTATTTATATATATATATATATATATATATATATATATATATATATATATAAAAAAAAGGCTAAAGGACTGGATACATTTCACATTTTCCAGTGTTTTTCTACTTGATCGGCCTTTGACAGCAGGGGATAATATCCCACAAGAGGTTTTTTTTTTTTTTGCAGCAAGGCAGCATAGAAACATAAAAAATCCCCCCAGATATTCCTGAGATATTACATTCACAAAAATGAACAAATCTCACACTCAGAAAGAGCTTTACTTTTCAGAGTGGCTCCACAAAGTACTTCAGCTTAAACAATGTTAGATGAAGACAATCAATAGAGATATTATTCCACCTACTGCTCGCTTTAGTGTAGTTGATAATAATACAAGATTAACAGCAATTATTAAAGTACAAAAACAGAATTACATGAATGTAAAGTACTCAGCATAGAAAAACTATGGATAAAAGGAATGAACAGCCCGCAGCACTATTCTACAGATGACAACACAAAATTCATCTTTTAACAAGCTTGAATCTTTTAACAAGCTTGAAACTTGATACTATCTCTATCTATTTATCTCTATAAATCTATCCATCTAAATAAATAAATTGAAATAAACAGCTTTTTGATCATGGAGACTGAATATATCCATTTTTGTCTTGCAATACTGAACCAATTAAGTTTAGATCACACTGGCCAGGTGGTGTCAAGTGTTCGCTAACATGTTAGCAATAACAAGGATTATATCCTTTGAGCAGCTGGAATGCTTTTTAAAGTGAAACATCAGCGCAGAAAGTGTTGCGTTTAATTAACAGAAGCTTAACGTAAGAACAGAAGGTTGCAGAGAGTAGAATTCACTAGTGAGAACAGCATCCATCTGTTACAAGGATAACTCACAGAGTTGCGAGTATGCATTACGCTGAATTAAACATAATAAATTGGGAAGAGAGAAACTGAAATATCATGAATATACCGATGTGAACAATAGAAATTACAAATAAAGGCATCTTTAATACATTCCTGTCTGCAGCGGAGTTAAGAGAAGCCCCGACTGAGGGAAGTTTTATGTTGTAGCAGGTAAAAGAAGCTCAAAAACACTCACAGCTGCTTGCCAGGGTTCAGAGAGCCTGCATCTATTTCCCGGTCAATGTCGGTGCGCAGGTCCTCGAGGGAACCATCGTCTCCAAAAGCGCCCCACTCGGTATTAACACACATCCGGCCCTCATCACCGTCCAGCAGGTCAAGGTTCCTCATCTGCTCCATGTAGCAGGCATTGGTCCCCGTTCCTTGAGGGAAGAGATGTGAGCATGAAAATGACCAAGTAGTTCTCATTCAACGTTATCAGTAAAAACCTGAGCTCTTCTTCCTCCGCAGGCTTGAGAGGTCGGACATGAACTCCAGGATACTTTGCAACTTCTACAGGTGCAACATACCGAGAGACTACCCCGACCGGCTGCATCACCTATTGCACCACTCTCAACCGCGAGGCTCTACAGTGGTTATAGAATGCCGTTACACTGTTTGTTTGTTTGTTTGTTTGTCTACATCTTTATACTATTGTTTTGTTAGTTCATTTTTTTTTTTACTATTACATTTTTTTTTATATATTGTACATTTTTATATTTTATTGCTTACCTGCATGTATAAATGCTGTTGTAGCGAAAAAAAATGTCCCCTTGCGGGATTAATAAAGTAACCATCTATCTATCCATCTATCTACAGAGCTTGGTGAAAACTCCTCAGCACGTCACCAGGACGGAGCAGCCACCCACGGATGAGCCTTCACACCCAAATGTCTCGACTGTCTCCATCAATGACACCGGCAACTTGTTATTTGTTTGGCGACTAATACAGGGTCACCCAAGTTAATAGGTAGTTGAAAAACATTTCACAAAACAAACTGTCCTTCACAAACTCACGGAAAAGTAATACAAAGGGAAACTATCATTCACAGCTAAATATGCTGTGGTTAATGCTGGTTACGGTTGCAATCTACTGACGGAGCTTCTTTCTATAGAGAAAGAAGAAAGAAGGCCACCAGAGACACAAATAACCTCATCAGCTACAGTTTCAGGGACAGGTTTACCCACATCCATTAGGACTATTGAACTCCTGCGAGCATTTCAATGGTCTTCTTATGGCATTGACAACACAACGTCTGTATTGATTCAACCATTCATTTATTTTCCTACTCATTTCTGTACACATGAAAATTAGATTAGATGAGAATATGTGATGGCTCAATTCGATTGAGCTGCTTCGGTTTGTGCATGCTGGCTCACGGTCACGCTCTCGTGGCTTCCTAGGGCCTTCCTAGCCTTTGTTAACATTATCAGTAACACCTATGCATCCCTACTGTGACAAGTCAAAAATGGCAAACCACAGGATAGTTAGGCAGATGTTAGTCAAGCAGTTAGTGCAGGCCCACACACTCCAATTAGGTGCGTGTAGATTACATATTTCATATTTGTGTAGGATGTAACACTGAACTGCTTCCCCAACAAAATAAAGTAATTCAGTGTGGGTGGTGATAATTAACATTGTTGACCATTGTTCAACATGTGTGAGATCATGTTCCTGTTGCTTCATCACTCTAGGCAGTGAGAAACCTGTGCAGCAGGGTAATGGGAGCTAACTGGCAGATTAAAAGAAGCAGTTGGCAACTCCCATCTAAATCCAAGGAAACACAAGTCTGTCCACATTGTCGCCAGAACAAGACTCAGAGTCTGCAGTGACGGGAGAATTGGCTGATCCAAACTGGGAACGTAAAACATGCAAAAACAGAATAAAGGGTACTATCTTTATGGCACTGCCCAGGCAACAAGCTTTTGCCCTCTAGGAGCTACAATTCTGCTTATTGTTCTGCGAGAATTTCTTTAGTATGCATAGTAATGTTAAAACATATGAGATTTGAGATAAGCACTATGTCTGACGTAGAAAATGAAATCACACCATGACACGACAGAAAAGCGGACAATCTATTAGTAACATGTTATCACATGTCATGACAGAGGACCTACCCTTCCCTGCCCTACTTCTGCTCCTTTTTTCATTTCAATCTGCACATTATACACCTACTATGCTTAAATAAACAATGAATTGTAGCTTGCAGCACAGGAGACAAATCTGAATAAGAAAC
This sequence comes from Ophiodon elongatus, assembly GCA_016806645.1. Lineage (NCBI taxonomy): Eukaryota > Metazoa > Chordata > Actinopteri > Perciformes > Hexagrammidae > Ophiodon > Ophiodon elongatus. The sequence goes on from JACSYO010001694.1 coordinate 2,337,762, forward strand.
ATAACAAAATGCAGACGCTTCCATACAGGGTCTTTACAGTCACCACATCTCAACACAACTTTACACCTGTGGGAGATTATTTTACTGCCTATTAACATGGTTATATTTGCTCCACCAACATTAGTACACAATAGGCAGTATAACATGACAAATGTTGGCAATCCACAAAGACATTGCATTTTCCCCCTGAAATGCTGCTCAGTAAGTTGTGTTTATTCTCTGCTATGTGTGCAAACAATTGCTGACTTAATCCAATCCTTGTTATTTGATTTACATTCACAGTTAGACTGGACTCACCCACAATGAGGCCAATTTCACAGTGATGATCGTCGTAGCCACAGGTCATCATGGTTCCCACTGTGTCATTGATCACAGCCAAAATGTCTACGTCAAAGTCCTGCAATGAGATTTTATTTGATCTAATTGTAGACATTGAAATCGGCACAGGTTATAAAAAGGTTATAAATATACAATACTTTCCCAATATTTAAAAGTATTTCAAGTCACTACTACAAACATATTTTTGAAACAGTTGGGTTTGACGTGGATTGTGCGGCACTTGTCAGAGTCAGCGGCGCTTCTGACGACCCTTTATAGCTCGAGGTGTCATCTCATGTCACTTGCACAAGGAGGCTGCAGAGGTGGCCGACACATCTAGACTAGGACTTGAGTTATTACTTCAAGACTCTGTTGTATTACCTTAAGCAAGTGGCCAGTAAAGTTATAGAACACTGGAAGGAACGCCTTTGTTCTTATTAGGGCTGGGCGATATGGCCAACATCTTCTATCCCAATATAGGTAGTTTCATGTCTCGGGAAAAAACATATCCAAATATTGCATGTTTTCTGGTAATTCAACAAATCAACAGTCTAGACTCTATATGAAATAGACAGATGGTAAAGCCTATTTTTTGTATATTCCTGTGTGAATTAAATACTTGACAAATGACAAATACTTTGTATTTTCTCATTTTCTGGTCTGTGTCTGACTTTCTTACGAGCTCTTCTTGTTTGTGTTGAACTGGGTCTGAGACCCATATCCACATGTTGAGACGCCTCCGTCTAGTAAAACAGTGGTTTGCTCCAGCTCCGCTTCCACATGCACGGATCGGCACGTAAATCATCGTCCAACTGACGTGAATATTGCCGTAACGCCGTTTGGCTGCTGGTTTTTCAACATTGCAAGCGCAACGATAAAGAAAACATATTAATGAGGACATTTTCATATTGTTTGACAATATATATCGTCATATCTCCCGGGCTTAGTTCTGATGCAGGAATACTGTTGGAGAAGGCAACCTGCTGCGCTGTTGTCTTTGCAGACACATCCCTGTTTGGATGCGAATGCATCTCTAAGGACGCTGCAGCAGGCAACCGGTGGCAAATGTTCACTTCTCAAAAATGAAATCAGTGAGGCATGACATGGTTGGAAAGCCACAGAGAATCAATATTTGTGAGCTTTGAACAATCCACGCTCTCTCAGGGCTCTCTTCATTGAACTGAAATAAAAATAGGACAAATATCACGTCAAATAGCCACTTAATCTCTCCATCCATCTCTACTGTATGCTGGAGGAGTTTGTCACAAGGCAGAACGTTTACTTAGTTCCCACAGTTGTTTACTGATCCCCTGAAGTGGATGTGCACATAAGCCACAACCAAGCTATTGGCGAGTATCAATGTGTGTTCAGAAAGAACTTTCAAATGTTTACCTCTGTTGAAACATTTGCAACTCATGCAGACACACATTAGCTTTAATTTGAACTTTCTGAGCAAACTGGCATGTAATCTCGCAGCTTTTCATAGTATGCAATCGCGTCACCTTTACAATTCGCTCTCCATTCGACACTCTAATAACAGCCCCTGAAGATGCTTCTTCTCCATATGTGGGATTTAGGAACAAAAGGTGAGTTCAGCTGCTTAACACTGAAACACTTCCGACAAGTAGTGAGTCAGAAGCGACTGGTGGTGTGCCCTGCTGCTCGGCACAGAGCTGCCAGGGCCGTTTCATTTGACTCAATGTCCCTCAATGTCCCTCAAGCTACAATCAGAGAGGGTCAGAACTGCATAACCCTCAGACTGAGCCTGTCCTTTGTGCTCAAGGAAATGTTTCCTTTCAGGTCTAGGACAAGAACATTAAAACTGGAAGTATATAAGTATAATTTGGGGAGGCAAAAACATATTTTCTTTCATGTACATGTTTGCAGTGTTCATAGTTATGGGTTGCTTGTATTGTTAGCTTCGCTTTTGTTGTTACATTTCTTTGCATTATCTCCATAGACTAAACAAAATAGACTTCTAGGTCTTTTTAAGTTCGCACACGTTTGGAAATGTATGTAAATAGTACATAATGTATCATGAAACTAGATTTTGTACACTTACCCCTCGCTTTTTGATGGATTTCCTCAGAAGGCTGACCACATCCTTTCCTTCTACCCCGTTTGACTTGAAGCTTTTGGTCCAGGACACCAAAACACTCTGCAAATAGGAAAATAAAGACGTACTGTAAAACAAAGATAAATCTGCCTGTTTCGTTTCAGCTAGGCTGAGCTTTAAAAAGGTGGACCTTTTATATTTTAACTGTTAAACTGAAAGCATTCCTTGGTCAAAATTCGTATCCCTAATAGATACTAATGTAAAAATCAGAGAAGGACATTTTACTAAGCTTCAGAGCATAATAACCAGAATCTATGAAGGATGATTAAGAGTTTCTAGCGGTATGATTGAACAGATGGAGTTTGAAACACATGTAAATGCTTAAATTCTGAATATTTCTTCCATAAATTTGAATGGATCATTTTTGCACGAATATGAAAGTTATGATTGAGAAAATGAATAAAGTTCGTACTTTGAAAAGGTTGTGAATGTTTCCAGTACTGAATAATACTAGAAACATTCACAACCTATTATATGCAGTAGCTCGGTCAGTAGATTGCAACCTTACCCAGCATTAAAAGTATTTCGCTGCTTGTGATAGTTTCCTTTTATATTAATTTTCCATGAGTTTGTGAAGGACATCTTTTTGTGAAATGTTTTTCTACTTGTGAATCGATTAACTTAATTGACCCTGTCTTAGAACAACAAACACAGCTGGGCTCTTTTTGTTCACTTCCATTATACCCATTCAGAATTAAAACATTTTATCATTTTACTTTTACAAAGCTCCTAAATACTTGGCATAACAGGAAACAGTTACTATATAAAGAGATGTATATAATTAAAAACAAACAAGAAAAACAAGAAAACCTATGACGCGGGTGGCAGCGTGGTCACGCAGAGCCATTTTCATTGGCACTTGACACAGGAAATACTAAACCACAATATTGGCATACGTCCCACAATAACAAATTGCTCCAACAGTGCAGTTGTCAAATCCAGAAACCACCTGAGAAAGAGGAGAGCACACTGCACTCATTTGAGCGTTCTGGACAAAAGAGTTCACGTTCACTGCAAGAGGAGGCCGGGCCTACATGTATTTTGCTATAAAAATGTGGTGTCTCTAGGCATGCGATGATAGGAACATTTCATGTCACAATTATCCCAGCAAAATAATTGGGATTAACAACATTATCCCGATAATCATCAATATATGCTCAAAAATCCTAAAAATGGCACTAAAACATACAGCAATCACTTCACCTTACATTTAGTTAAGAACTAAATATTTGTTATCCTTTTTTAATGAATGTTTAAATTTGCATTGCTACTGCAGTCAAACGGTATCTCCAGCGAGGACAAGCTTCCTGGGTTTAGTCCAATCAGAATGCAGCTCATTTGTAAACAGCCTCTCAGAGCCTCTGTGGGTCCCGTCGACATTAGTTGACAGTTTACTGGTTGTATTTGAGACCTTTTTGACGAGACTTGATTATTGTTATTGGGTGATAAAACGATATATCTGATATATGACATATCGCGATGACTACTAAAATGCAGCAGTTGTGAACGCGCCTATCATTTTTATGCACTAGGCGCATCGCATTTTTGCAGGAGCGACCTGAACGCCTAAAGTTGAAAATACTTCCACCCACAACAGAAAAGCCCCAAGTCATTGGCATTTTTTCTAATTATGGTATCTGCGACTGGATACCCGGAGCTATATGACTTCACATTCCGTAGGGATCATGATCTGAACAGAAAACATCAGGTCTGGAGGCAAATCAGTGAGATACTTGAGATTTCGGGTAAGTTGTTTTCATTCATTTCAACTGTACTTTTAACTATTAGGTAGCATATAGTTCATGGTTTGTTTTAAGTTGACGTTAGCACTCATTAGGTGGCTGCCTACTAGCATCACTGCACCTTACTTTGTCAACCAGCAAAATGTGCTCTGTCTGATCAGAGCCAAACAAAACCAATGAGTCTCTGGTTTATTTGATGGATCGAACAGTCACTGTTAAGACCCATCCATCCATCCATCCATCCGTCCATCCATCCATTATCCTCCGCTTATCCGGGGTCGGGTCGCGGTGGGAGCAGGCCTAGCAGGCCGACCCAGGCTTCCCTCTCACCCGCAACACGTTCCAGCTCGTTCTGGGGGATCCCGAGGCGTTCCCAGGCCAGCTGGGAGATATAATCCCTCAGTGTGTCCTGGGTCTTCCCGGGGCCTCCTACCAGTTGGGCGTGCCTGGAAAACCTCTAACGGGAGGCGTCCAGGAGGCATCCTGATCAGATGCCCGAACCACCTCAGCTGACTCCTTTCGATACGAAGGAGTAGCGCCTCAACTCCGAGCTCCTCACCCTATCTCTAAGGCTGAGCCCGGCGGTTAAGACCCATTTCTATTATTTAGGACAAGGCTTAAACAAAGCTGCATTAAAACGCACCGTGTGCTATATTGACAAACTTCACCAATGTTTGTTTACAAAAACCAAGTTTCACACTTATGGTTAGAGAATTACCTGAAGTAGGTAAAATAACTTCTAAATCACTCACCTCATCCAACTTGGTCTGCTGGCAGGGAAAAGAGAAGGTGAAACCCAGAGGAAGCTTTTTATCCTTTATGCCCAACTTCTCCATGAAATTAGCCAGGCAATCAGCAATGTGGTCAAATAACTACAGGAGAGAGGAAAGGTCCGGGCAAAAAGCTGATTACATAGTCACATTGTTTTTTTTTCGGGTGAAGACTTGGTTTAAGGTTAGGTTAAGGTTAAAACACTACATGCCATTCGCCCATTCACACTTATTCTGATGGCAGGGGCTTCCATGCAAGGTGCCACCTGCCCCATCAGAACTAACCAACATTCATACACCGCATGCACAGCCTACAGGAGCAATTTGTGTCTTGCCCAGGGACACATCGACTAACGAAAATGCATAGATCCAATAATTTTCACTTTCTTGCAACCAAATTGTTATTCTGTTTGATAATAATTAATATACTTCTATGACATCTAGATTTGTTCCTTGCTAAATGTAACTTCGTAGCTGAAACTGAAAAATAATTAAGATAATTTATTATTAAATGATTTACTCCATAATAAAAAAAAATGTAAAGCACTGGCTGGATTATGAGTGGAGCGATAGGGTTTTGCAATGTCCCATGACTTTAAAAAAGTTTTCACAATCCATGACATGCACTGTACACCACATTGTTTGCAGTACATATTAGCTGTGTGTTATTACCTCTGACCCGCTGCCTCTCATGAGGTGTTCAGGAATGGCATAAATCTGATTTTCCATCTCCACCTCTTGTTTGCCATTCGCCATAACTTTGACCAGGAGCACCCGGAAGTTGGATCCGCCAAGATCGAGTGCCAGGAATTCACCTTGCTCTTTGAACAAAACACAAATCACACACAACATCATATGTCACATATCTCTCTCACACACACACATGGAATTCAAGTTTCAACCAGAGCCCCGTCTTAAGTTTTTAGTTCTTTACTGACATTCCATCACTGAACATCAGAGTTTATTATGTGAAAAATATGTGAAAAATAACTATTAACAACTGAGGGGTGTCAAACATTATTGAAGTTCCAGCAATGACAGCAAGTCTGAGAAACATACAGCATGTAAGCCATGGCCTAAATAAAGAAACATGATTCTTTGGTGTACTTTGTGTTTTTGTGAAAAAAGCACCATTTCATGGTTACGTTCAAATCTAGACCCTCTTTCTTCCAGAGTGATATTATCACTAGATATAATATAATTGGTTTTCAGAGGAAGCATGGATGACATGGACCCTTTGCCTGATACTGAGGTACAAACAGCGTGTCTAATCTAACTTTAAGAAGTGAATAATTACTGAATAACAATAAATTTGGTAGAGAGGAGTTCAGGGGCTATTTATACTTTAACAGCAGTCTAATATGAACGGGTCTAACATGTGTTCAATGGACCCATTTTATACATTTCCTCCACAAAAAGCGGTATTACCTGTTCCATCAGGAGTGGAGCGCACAAACGTGGGCAGCATCTTGACAGCGGCTGTGGGGTTGGTGTCTCTGCACAGGCCTTTGTCCATCTCTCGTCGAAATCTTATTGACAAATCCATTAAAGTCTTATCTGACAGCTGAAAATGGTCCAGGTATTTGTCCACCTAAGCCATTGTAGAGAGGAGAAATCGTTACATAAAAAAATGGACAGTTCTGCATTGAGAAAAGCTAAAAAGCTCTTTAGATTGGTTCCTTTATTTTGATACCAAGTTTTGTATACTGTCTGTAAAGAAGGATGTGTCAGTAGCAAGTGTATCAAAGGCACAGTGCAGCTGAAATAGATGCAAAACAACCTTTTTTATTTGCCTAAAAGCAGTTCTGTTTGTATTGCTGGCTGATAAAAACATGGGAATACTGTTAATTAACTATTGGCAGAGCTGCATTTACTGGGCCAGATAACATCACTGGTTGTGTACTAGGAACATGAGCCAACCAGCTAACTGATGTTATCACTGACCTTTTCAACATATCAGTGTCCGGTCAAATGTGAGTAAATGACGACTGCCTTGTGGCACTCACCCCCATTCTGATGAAGTGCTTTGAGAAACTGGTTGTCCAGCACAACCACAACATCCCTGTCAGCGTCACTATTTTTGCATACAGAGCCAACAGATCCACAGAAGATGCCGTCTCCACTGATATGCAAACTTAGCACTGTGGGATCGAGTATCTCGCGGTACAACTGGATATTAGACTCACAAACAGACGCCAGGCAGTTCAGATTGGCAGCCACACTTTATCCACTTTAGTGTTTAAAACCAGCCCCCCCCCCCCCCCCCACGGCTGTACTCAGCTCCGTCTTGTTCACGCTGTGCAACCATGACTACTACCCACGACATGAAGCCAGAAATCCCATGCCAAGTTCTTGTTAACGAAGCTCTGTTCTGCCATTCTTTAATGCAATTTGATGTTAGCTTGGATTTCTATAATCGAAAATGATCATTTCAACAACTGCGCTGTGCTCCACAGCTGACGAGTGTCGCAGGACGCAGTCCGGCCATCGCATCTGTGCTCCGGGGGTGCAGACAGCGCTGATGTAATATTGAGCAGACTTTGATTTGAGTCAGATTATACCTTTTAAATTTGAAAAGTGCTTGTGAAATAGTTATGGCTCATTAGCACAAGTACAAATGACACTTCTGGTGTCGATGTTTGTGAAAAAAAGTGGATGAGTAATGTGTGATAGAAAGTGAAATTTAATGTGTGAGAGGTATTGTTTTACGCATAATGATGCCTCTCACATTCATTTTCACCTCAACATCTTCGTCTCCAGTTTCCGTTCAGGGGCGCGTGTGAAGTGGCATAATCCTCTTTCAGGCCCTGTTTTATGTGTTTAAGTTTTAAGAATGTATTTTTTTTATTAAAAAGTGGACTTTGGAAAATGTATCAGCTTTTCTACTGGGTCACCTTGCCCCCTTGTCTGCGCATGTATCCAGGCAAAACATTGGACAAATACCTTGTACACAAGGTTTGGCTGGCTCACCTCAAAGGCACGCCTAGTCTGTACTGCAAAGTGAAACCAGAGATGGTGGGGATAGCAGAGTTTAGCCACAAATAGCTTGACAAAAAGAGGTGAGAAGACCTTTTCTGAATGACACCATGAAAAACAGATTTTCCCATCTAATGTTATGACATTCAAAAAAGGCCCAGTTTACTAACTGGCATGTGTTGTCTGACACAGCAAGTAAGGAGTGAGTGGAATAAAACGTAATATGGGCCTGGCATCAACCAAATAAACAGGGGGAATGTATTTTTTACTTTTGTACAAACAAAGAGACCCAATAAGAGTGGAATAAGAATTAACAACACATGCAGCAATGGCAGCAAATAGATAAATGAGTTTGAGTCAACTATTTTAAGAGTCAGTTTTTTTATAAAGAGTCCGTAAGAAAGGCCCATGTGTAGTGTTACTGAGCAATGCTATGCTTTCTATCACTGACTGCTATCAGGAATTGCACTGAAGAAATAAAATAGGAAATGATAACCAGAATATGCAGTGCATTAGAAAAGGAATTAAGCTGTTTAGAAGTTATTGTTTTTTACAATATAATTTTTCATAATAAATAAAACACAGGTGTTTATGTTAAACATGGCTTAACTGTATTCAAGTAGACAAATACATTTAAATCCGACATCATTATTCCACTTGTGCCTTTCCTACTCTGACATGTCTCCAAGGCCTTATTACAATGAGCATAGATATCGTTACATAGCCCGAAAGATATAAATGCAGTAGACGAACATATTACACACATGTGCATTAAACACCATCTGGATGTATTCAACACCAGATGCAATAAACCTACGTACAACATGTACACATGTAGAGTAGCCTGCTACCTCATAAGTGTGTCAGGGAGACATCACTAAGGTCATAACGTTGACTTTAACGTTGCATGCTGGCGCAAGGAGACTAACTACCTGCGGGACTAAACACCCCAGACAACAAATCCAGTGTTTTACACCAGTACTCACTTTCTGAAGTTGGTCATCGTGGTGTTCGGTACAGAAGTTAGCCAAAAGACTGGAGGCTAACATCTTACAGGGGTGTGTGGCGACTTTAAGTCCTGCTTTGTCCGCTTGCTTTTAGACCTGAACAAAGTTGATCTCCAAAGACGGCTTCTTTAGATAATAAACGCAACAAAAAAAAGTTATTATTTCACTCGCCGCTCGGTTTTTTTGTCTAACCTCGAGGATTCACACTTTAAAGTTAGTTTAAAAACGCAGTAGGAAAACGTCCAGCTTCCTGAAGTTACTAGAAGCTTGTTGACGTCATCGCGAGACGAGGGCGCTGATTGGCTGCAGAGGAGGCCCGGCGTGACCTCTTTACTTCCTGTTAGAATATTGTCCATGGACAAAAAGGCGGGGGGGACACACACAAAATAATACAGCCTTACAATAAGAACCTTGCAACCTATGGGAAGCCTTTAATACTGTTCGTTTTTTGTTAATAGTCAATAAAGATTTTATTTATTTTTATTGAATTTATTTAACTTGCAGGCATCCAGTACTGTATTTAAGTACAATTTCTAGGCATTGAACTTGAATTTTTCCAATTTTATGCTGAGTTAGGCTACTTTATACTCACTACATTCAGCTACAGACTCAAGTTACTTTGCAGATTATTACTTTTCATACAAAATGTAGTCATCTTATAAAATATGATGCATTTAGCTGTAGGTTTAACTACCCAACCGTATGTACAGCGGGTAAAATAAGTATTGAACACGTCACCATTTTTCTCAGTAAATATATTTAAATTTTGGCCTCATCTGACCAGATTATATTCTCCCAGACAGGCTTGTCTAAAATGTTGTGCAGCAAACTTTAAACGAGCTTCAACATGCTTTTTCTTCAGCAATGGAGTCGTGCATACAGGCCACGGCGGTTGAGTTCATTACTTATTGTTTTCTTTGAAACAATTGTACCTGCTAATTCCAGGTCTTTCTGAAGCTCTCCACAAGTGGTCCTTGGCTCTTGGACAACTCTTCTGATAACTATTTTCACTCTGTTAGAAATCTTGCGAGGAGCACCTGGTCATGGCCAGTTTATGGTGAAATTATGTTCTTTCCACTTCTGGATTATGGCCCCAACAGAGCTCACTGGAACATTCAGAAATTTAGAAATCCTTCTGTAACCAATGCCATCATTATGTTTTGCAACAATAAGGTTGCGCAGATCTTGCGCAAGCTCTTTGCTTTTACCCATCATGAGATGTTTCTTGTGTGACAACTTGGTAATGAGACACCTTTTTACAGGACATCAGTTGGGACTGAACCAGCTGATATTAATTTGTACTCACAAGGGGCAGGATTTCTAATTACTGATAGATTTCAGCTGGTGTCTTGGCTTTCCATGCCTTTTTGCACCTCCCTTTCTTCTTGTGTTCAATACTTTTTCCCTGTGTCGTTCCATTTTATTTCTGAAGTTAATGGTTTGGTTTTCTTTGCACGTATTGATTACTTGGGTTGTTAACGACAGCTGGTGAAAATTGCATGTAAATAGCAACTTTAGAAATAGGTTTACTGAGAAAAATAGTGACGTGTTTAAGACTTGTTTTACCCGCTAACAATATAACACCATGAAAGTGACATGATAGGAGGATATACACCCCTAAACTACCATCAGTTGGGCATTGAGATACTGTACATGTGTCAGAGGCTGAAGATGTGCGTTTGATTGCAATCAATGAAATGAAATTAAATGAAATGTGAATGGCATAAATAGTCATGAGTTATAGGAGACCAAAGAACAGTACAGATAATTTAGAAGAACTAAGCAAGGCAACGTGAGGTTGATGATTACAGCAAATAACGACAAACAGAGCCCACAATCTGAAATAGAAGGAAAGTGATTTATTCACATATTGCGGAAAAGCATGGGCATTTTTGAAGAATGTACAAGTGACGTACAAATATGTTATTTAAGAATGTCTCTGTAAACCTCAGCTCCTGCTGTGTACTTTGTTACATCAGCACAAAAGATGTCACACAAAGGAATGCTCTAGGTAGCATTATTGAACAGAAACTGGCATGGCAACCACAGGAAAACAAGACATTTTTATTCCTTTCTGATGTATGACGGGGTCAGTGCATGGGGTTGATGTTGAACATGAGACTTCTTTGCACATTAGACGCTCTATACATTGGCTTAGTCTGAGAGCAATAGGGCTGAAGTTATTAGGATATGTGGCATGACTTGTTTTTGGGAAAGTAGTCTGGTAGTAATGTAACTTGACCTAAAAAAAAAATAAAATGCAAGAACAATTTTACTTGTAACCTACCAAAGGTATCCTCTTTGACATAAAAAAGGACTTAATGTATAATACAATCTACTTTTGACAACATATGTTTTAAGTAAAAACTGTTGCTTTATGAAATACTGAGAAAAATATTTTTGTACTCACTGCAGGTCTTTATTTCTATAACACAGAAACAGATAGCAAAACAGTTACTTATGCACGAAGCAACTGTATAACTTTCCCTTCCCAAGTTTAAAAGGTGCACTTTTAAACTTCATTCGAACTCATTACCAGACGTTTTACACTTATTTTTGGAATTCATGGTCAATAAACCTAATTTACATTAAATCATTAGTCTAAATATTTACTGCTATTATTTACCTATATTTGAGTTATAAGAAGCAGAAATTATAAATTATTTTGATTACAGACTGGTATATGTCAAATATTAAGCAGGATATCCCCAGGTAAGAATACACCGATGCAATTTTATTCACAAATAACAGATGAAAAGAAGGGGTTTATTTTTGAAGAATAATCAACATTTATTTCCTTAAGCTTTACTCTTTAGTTTCAATTTTATAAAACTTAAATTTATAATTTCAGTTAATTTGGATTACAATTTCAAACACACATAAAACTGTTCCAGTGTGTGTGGGGGTGCATGTGCGTGTGTCTCAGTGAAGGCAAACTTGGATGAGAATCGAGCCCCGTCTCTTGCCACCATCAGTGCCGTGGAAAGCTCTGTTTTTTTCTTATGGATATCTTCTTCCTCAGCAGCTCCTGCCATTGACATATGACGTAAATTGTGGCATGTGATAGATTATCTTCGAAGAGCTTCTGTCATCTCAAGTACCACATGCTTGACCTGATTGTTTTCTGGTTGTCCAGCAACAGGTTTGCCACAGTGCACTTGCATGTTCCACGTGAAGCTGGTCTTGGCATTGTGGAATACCCAGACTTGTACGCCATATTTCTCTGGTTTACTTGGCATGTAGTTTGAAGGCACATCGACCACAGAAAGTGTCTGTCTGTCTGTCTGTCTGTTCATCTGTGTGCGTGTTCATCTATGTATCATTCAAAGTACAAAAGTGTTAGCCATTGACCTTTTACACAGGAAGACCACAGATGCTGTAAAGTAGAACAATTCAATAAAAGTGGTGACCAGCCATGTTATTTTGGGGCAATTAGATTAAAAGAAACCCATTCAATCCATGATCCAGCCATTATATTTACAAGTTACACGATGACGATGTGTATAGAACAGTTATGTTGGATGGACCATACTGGCTATATTACCCAAAAATAAATATCTAAATGAAAAGGTGTGGCTACTTAAGATATGGACGCTGTGAAACAATAAGCATGGGAATAACAAGCACAAGACTAAAGTTCTCCAAACGGCAATACACAGTTGAATACTTAACCCAATTTATTAAGATGTGGCTATCAGAAAGGGTCCGATTAAAGATCTAACAGGATTTCCATATAAATCCATCAAATATTTTTGTCTGAGATATCAAATACAATTACTTCTCAAATACCTCAAATATAATAATTTGCCTAGAAATGCAAGGCGCGGCCATGGCTTATATGTTAGCCTTAACATTTAGTTCAACTTGAACTTTTCATGTTAAGTTAGTAAAGTTCTTCGAATTTATACTCTTGTTTTACTCACTTTTTTTTTTAACCTTGATTTTTTCCAGCTTTCCTTCCTCTCTTCAGTTCCTCCATTGTCATGAAACTCATGTGAAAGTGCACGATTCCCAAAACTAGACTGTGCCCGATAAGCAATTTCAATATACGTTTACCAAAATGATAAAAAAAACACATCAAGGCCTCCATAATCACGCTTCATTTTACATATTGCCTTATTTTTGCAGACGTGGCGTAGCCTTCCAGTGACTTAACTGAACGGTGTATATTCCTTAAACACCTCCTTAATTGCTGCAGGTGACTAATTAGAGACGCAGCTCAGGTGTGAGCCCGCAGCTCGCGCGCCTCCCGTCTTTGCGCTGTTTACACGAGAGCGTGATTCAGCGTATAGAAAAAAAATTAACAGAAGCAGCAGGTTGTCAAGTGTAATCTGCGTTATTGATTAAAATGAAGGTGCCAGAGGAGGAATTGATGAGCGACATTCTGAAGCGGCTGACGGGCGAGTCCGCGCTGCCGGCGTACAGCAACATAGAGAAGTTCAGACGGGTCAAGGACGGAGTTTACTTCGTGGCCGAGGACTTCAACCAGACGGTGAAGAAGAGGGAACAGGTCAACGCCAAGGAACGACTGAGAGTGAGTGTTCACTTTAATGAGGAGCCTGTGTTAGACATGTTTTACAGTTTGACAGGAGGAGCTGCTCCACTGCGCAGGTCCTGCTGCGCATTCAAACCCAGGTCAAGCTCGGTCAGCAACATTAGCTAGCTAGCAAGTAGTTTAATGTTAGCTGTTCCCTAGTTAACGTTAGCTGTTCTCTTGTTCCCTAGTTTAACGTTAGCTGTTCCCTCACTTAAAGTTAGCTGTTCCCTCACTTAAAGTTAGCTGTTCCCTAGTTTTAAAGTTAGCTGTTCCCTAGTTTTAATGTTAGCTGTTCCCTTGTTCCCTAGTTTAACGTTAGCTGTTCCCTTGTTCCCCAATTTAATGTTAGCTGTTCCCTTGTTCCCTCATTTAACGTTAGCTGTTCCTAGCTTACCGGTAGAGCTGTTCCTAGCTTACTGGTAGAGCTGTTCCCTAATTTAACGGTAGCTGTTCCCTTGCCGCACTTCTCTTCCTGCATTACTTAATAATCCAGTTAAAACGGAGATGTCAGCCTAAATAAAAAATCCAGTCATACTTCACTCCTTTAAAAGTATGGAAACAAGTCCAAATCTATGCCTTTCCTCTTGCCTTAGTAGACTTAAGTCTTCCCCATCTGGAAAGACAGAAATAATTTAACGATAATGGACTTGTATTCTGAGGGAAACCATGTGTCTTTCCAACAATAACCACGGACCCATGGTTCTGTAGGTACCTCCAGACTAGACATTTTATTATGGATCATATACCTCTCTGTGATCCTAAACCCAAACATAATATACTAGACCGCATTCTTCGTCATGTACCCGACACTAAGTGGTCAGGCTCTTACTTGTATGATATTACACCGGCTCAAGTCCTGGTCGCCAGTGACAAAGTGAAAATCGATTGGGATCAGGAACTCATTACTGAAATCTCTGTAGTTCGGGAGGCTAATCTTGATGTTAGCTCTTATAGCTCTATAAATGCCACACATGCCTTCGTACACTTCCACATCAGTTCTGGTCCTACCCAAAGTTAAAGACCTTTTGGACTCTTATATTTGACTACATATCCAAGCACGGGCTTGGATATCTAGCATGCATTAATTTATGGTTGAAATGTCTTTATTTATGTAAAGGAAAACACAAAGTTTGGGCGCCAAGTGACAATTCTAAATGCATAAATATACTGCAGTGAGTGTCATTCTTTATTGCGTAATAATATTTATTCTCTTGTAGATCAACTTCTCTCATTTATTGTTATCTCTGCCGAGTCAACCCAAATGTAGGCATGATGTATTTCCATCCTTTTTTGTGTCTTTTATCTGTTTTTAAATGTGCATGTGGCACCTTTTCACAGCAATAATACTTGAATTCCTATTTATTTATAACCCCCTGGACTTGAAGAGTCAGCAAAATTTCTGGTCAGGTTAAAAAAAAAATGTGCACGTTCAAACGTATCCCACATATGTGTTCTAGATGTGGAGAATAATGTCATAATATTTTGAGTTGTAATATTACGAAGGTAAAGTCAAAATTGAAAGAGAATAAAGTCACAATATTTGATGAAAGAAAATCTACCTGCATAACTCACACCACCTGACTTTATTCTATGGACACTCATGGTCAACACACCGCAACTGATTATCATCGGTTGTATAAGTCCAACAGAGTTGGTTGTTCTCAATATTATCTTCTAATCATAATTGATAATTCATCATCATCATCATCATCATAGTTTGTGTGTAGAACACACTCTGCCTTCTGTCACCTCACCCAGCACATCTTCACCGCCTACGCCATGTATACAGTACATCTGTTCTTAAACAATAGACCGAAGATGGTGAAGACTTAATGTAAATTAATTTATAATTCATCTTCACCGTTGCTTTGTATTCTCATATGGAATTAATATCCTTTTGTGTTGAACAATTACTTTGTGGAGAAACAAGACAGTGGGAGGAAAGGAATGAGTGGGAGGTTGGGGAGAGATGTTTGTTGAAGAGAAAAATAGAAATTATATTGCCTTAGTTGTACTTGTAGCTGTCCTTCAATAAAATATACACTCATAGGAAACTGAAAACCATAAATTGATTCCTTTACAACACAAAGAGGACATTGTTTTATGCCTTTTGCATGTTGTGGTGGGTTATAACTCCTACCATTCGCAATACAGGATGAAGTCATGACAAATGTCACTGACAAAAGCACTTAATCTTAAATGTTCTTCTTCATCGTCATTGTTTTGCTTTTGTTTAAATTTTGGTAATTCAACGAGAGAATGTTTTGATAATCTAATCTAGCTAGTTAATGTGAAACATCGGTCTCCTTTTGTTTAGATCAAGAACTTGAACACCATGTTCTCCCGCTTGAAACGCATGGTGCCACTAATGCGACCAGACAGGAAGCCAAGTAAAGTGGACACACTCAAAGCTGCGACGGAATACATTCGATTGCTTGTTGCAGTTTTGCAGGACGCAGAGAGTGTAAGTACTGCATTTATCAGGACTCTATCAAAAGTGTCCCCTGTTTTCCTTGGACAGCCACTTATTTTGAGATGTTGATGAGTGTTATTTTCTTTTTCTCAGGGTGATGGCATTGGAACTGATTTCCTAAAGAATGCAATCGCTTATGGTCAGACTGATGGCTTGGGCAATGACCTATGGAGGGTGGAGGACGTGAGTTTTCTTTTTCTTTTTTTTCACTGTGCAGTTATGATTTTACGGTATGCAAAAGACGAGAATTGTAGTCTCATATCATGATATTGATATATTGCCAAGTCCTAACTAGAATTGTAGTGGTACAATCGCAACAATTATCATGGAAACTAATCCATTCAGTGTGCAGGTGGGGAGCTCATCAATGTAGGGGTGGCACAGAAGCCACCTATAACGCTGGACGCCATTTCTTAGTGGATGTAGTGGCTTTGGGGTCCCTAACAATGTACCTGCCTACAGTATGTTTATCTGTAGAAGTAAACACTGAGCATCAGCTCTGGGAAAAATACAATCGCCTACTAAATGCCATGATTGTAATGAAAATTGAATTAATCTGTTAATATACAGTGCAATTTTTATGTATTACTTTTGTACTCCTGCACATTAGATTAAAAATAAAACAATGGCTATGAGGTTTAAAAGCTGACTTTGAGCTTTCAGGGTGTTTGATGGCATTTATAGAGAGATGGATTAACTTTATTGTCCCAGAGGGTAAATTTGTCTCTGGGCACAGTGCTACAGTTGTTGCTTTAAATACAAAACGTCACAAAAACATGAAACCATCTTGAAACGTACAGAAAGAGACCTTTTGAAATTCACAACAAGGCATATTTAAGTACTGAAGAGCCTGTGTATCCATTGCACAATACTCTAATGCACTATAATTAAGTATTTAGCACAAAGAGTCTTCTTCCTAATGGCGGAGGTTCATATTCAGAGAAGAGAGGATGTTAAGAGTCTGCCATGTTTTTTGTTGCTTGTTTCATGGCTGGTGTAATTCCATAACTTATGAGGATCAACATCATCATGATCTGACTGCTCACTCCATGCGTCCTCAATCTGCTTAGGAAGTAATGTCTCTACCGCAGTCTATTGCGATGCGTGTATTCCAGGAAAGAAGGCAGTCTATGTGGACAGTTATGTGTTTGTACAAAACCACGTTCTTGATTGTCTTGTTTTTGTTGACAACTGGCTCATGGTGAGTGACTTGCCTCGGGTCAATGACCATCTCCTGTGTTTAGAAGGCATTTAGAATGAGATGGTCATTGTCACAATACTTGAGGGTACATGGTGTCCTTGTGAAGAAGCCTCAAAAATCACAGTATCAGCAAATTTTATAATGTAATTATCAGGGTGTATTTTCCTGCAGTCATTGGTGTACAATGTAAAAGGTATAGGTGATATCATGCAACCATTTGGGCCCCTGTATTGCTGTGTTTGATCTGAAAGCTTCCCTTTGACCTTCACTGGCAGTGTCCTATATGTTAAAAAAAGAATAAAACCATCAAATGAGGGTAGTGTTTACGCTCATATCCCTCAGCTCCTCTAAAGCCAGATATGTTATTAAACACTGAACTAAAATCAATAAATTAAATTTTAGCTTTTGTGTTTAGAGATAAAGTGCGAAATGCACAGGATGGCATTTTCAGTGTTGCACTCGTGCTTCTATAAGTATCTAACATTAGCTCGTCTTCCTTCTTGAGCAGGAACACGACAAATCATTTCATGACAATCGAGGCCAAAGCTACAGGCACAAAATTATGTTTTTGCCCATAATTACTCCATATTGGCTGACTGTAGCAATCACATCCAATTTTATCATACAATGCAGCAGGTCAGTGATCCTGAATTGTACAACAGTAATGTCGGTTTTTAAGGTAACAATCATGATCTATTGTCTCTTGCATGCTTTTGTTCCTGACAGTTTCTGAACATGTCAGAGGAGCAAATGGAAGATGGATTCGCCATGCCCCCAGAACCGGTAACAGAGGACGGAGATATGACCCGACTGATGTTGCAACATTATGGGATGCCGGGCTACCAGTTTATCATCCAAGTAGCACCTGATCAGACTTTGGTAACTCATTTCACTTTCCTAGTATCCTGCCTAATTTTATGCTTGGTGTTTGGCAGCTACACTCCAATTACATCTCTGTGGCTGGCCAGGGAGCTGTTGTAGTGCAGCAATTAAGAAGATGGACAGTCGGCCTAAAGTGAAAAAAAACTCACTCACAATTAAGAAAGAGGAACTTCATCTAGACATATCATATTTCCATTTTTCTCTCTTGGGTTTACACTTACTTTCTGCATTTGACATCATACTCGTCTCTGTCGCGAAGGGGATGTGACGGTGTTAAGAACTTAATTTGAGGTTCCATTCATGCACTCAATTTCTGTGCATCCATCCTCATCATAAACCCGTTAAATAAAGCCTCATGTTAAAAACACCACATCGTTTCTGATATACTCTACAGTAAAAATAAAAAGGCTTGAAATTGAATTAGAATTGAAATCCCTGGTTCGCGTCTGACCAGGGACCATCTTAGTTAATTTCACCTATATGATTAAACACAAAACAGTGGTGTCATGTATATTGAGTCGAATCTAATATTTCGTCTTTTTACATACATGAGGGGGCACAGACTATACAGACATATAAACATTGCAAAGTAATATAAAATCGTTTTAATTTAACTATTGGAGTAGGATAAGTAGATGATTAGGATGCTGCAGGAGGAGAACATGGCAACATCTGTATACTATAATACAGTCTAGTACAAAAGCCCTCTAATATTACAGTTTAAGAGATCAGTATTAACTTAGTATTAACTATCAGTATTTTTTGAGACTGTGTCAAAGAAGCGTATTTCATGTTGTAAAATGCAGCTGCTTTGTCACACCTGAGGCACAAAGCCCCCTTTATGATGTGTCTGTATGACACGAAGTGGCAATATTAGATTACCTGTGATGGGAACGGGTTGTTGTATTAGTGTTTTTATGTGCTTAGGCCCTCCACACACAAAGCCAATGAGTTTAAGCATGTCTTGTCTGCATTCATTAAAAATCCATTACTGCAACACCCTCTCGCAGGGTTGTGCAAATGGGTGTCTTTATCAATCAGAAAACACTTTCTTTCTGATTCACTGCTTTGCTCTCATTAACGCCTTTCTCTCACCAACCTAATGCTGCCAGCATATTGTATCTTTTTAAATGAGTTATCTAATTCTTTTTTTTCACCTTCATAACCTAATTTACCTTCTACATTTTTAAGTTTGAGCATAACCAATTTGCTGTTTAAGAACTTCTTTTTGCTATACAGACAGCGTGCCTTTACGTCCCGGCCACACCTGTGGGGAAACGACGCATTGCTCTCCATTGACTTTGTATTGTGAAGGGGCCTCTTTGTCACTTTAGTCTGCTAGCAAATAACAGAAAAATGCCTAAAAGCTGCTGTGTGATGGGCTGTACTACCAACAGGGTAAAGAATGGGAACAAGGTTTTTATTAGCTGCCCAACCAAAAACCTGAGCCTTTTAAAGAAGTAGTGTTTAGTGGCTTAACGGTGCGGTTGCAGACTCAATCCAAAGGCATTAACCTTTCCAAACACAATTTTCAATTAAAACGACTCCTTAACTTGGCAAGGTTCTTCAACCTATCATCAAAACGCTGAGACTTCAGGCCAGTTGACTGGAAAGAAGTCACTCAATTTATGACAATATATAATAGGTGTTTTCCTCTTGTGTCTGAATGTCAATGCCTGCCTAAAGGCTGTAATTATGAATCTATTTAGGATTTCTACAAAAGATATTAGCCATTCAGAATACTAAAGACCGTTCACATTTTCAATGAATTCTAGACAGGCACAGTGGTCTTATGCTTATTACCTTAAATATAAAATGGTATTTGTAGAAAAGGACTATAAAGACAATAAGCTTCTTTCAACTACGTCTTTAGTACACATCACAGCTACTGGTTTATATCTATGGGTTCCATGAAGTGAAATGATATATTTATATTCAGGCTCTATTCAGTTAAAATGGGCTTTAGATGAAGATAACTTTTTAATTTATCTTCACATTCAAATGTAATCTTGTAAATTTCTGTTTTTTGGTGTGAAACTTGAATAAATACAGTTTGAAGACATTTTCACAGCAACATAAAATAATGCTTTTAAGCTTATAATTAAAATGGATGTTTTTATTCAAGGATCATTTATTGTCATTATGCAACACCAGGATGCACGAAGAAATTCAGTTGTAGCCCATTTGTAACACAAACACATGACAAACAAAAACAGTAGTACGTTCCTGTAGTGCATTTTAAAAAAGAATTAGCATCAGGAGGAATGTAAACAGCAGCAACAAAAACACTCAGTCACCGACCTCCCGCTGCTTTCATCCATCTTGTTTTTAATGCAACAGAACCTCAGACAGCCAGGACGAGGCTGGGTAGTGGCTGAGCCTCAGGTCTTAGCTAGGTTAGCATCTCGGCTCTCATCCCTCTCTTCCCTGGGGAAGTTTGGGGGCATTTGGTCTGGCTGGTCGGTGATAGTCTCAAAGTCTGCTGCACTTAAAGAAAAAAGGACAAAAAAAAGTCTCCGCCTCTGCTGACTCATCTAATAGAAAATCTTATTTAAGTTGGTTTCTTTTGTGTGGTTTTATAGATAATTGATTTTAATGAGAATTCAGCTTCTAGGCTATGCAAATGAAAAGTCTTCATCAGTTGTAGATGAATGACCTTTTGAACACAATACAGGGTGTATACAGGAATAAATGCAGCTCCTTCAAACAATAAGCAATCAGACACTTAATTCTGAAATATGCCAAGATTACATCTGGCAATCAACACAAATAAATAGATTTTCTTCAGTGTAGCCCTGTCACTCAGTCAAAGCCTCCACACAAGTACCTCATCATTTGATTGGATAAATCAAGGCGAAGAGGTTTAGATGAAGACGAGACCACTTTTTGATTATCCCATTGGCCTGACGTACTATTAATACATCTGCCCAGATGAGGAAATCTGTCTAAAGACAAAAGTTGAACGTGTCTCAAGCGATTTGTCGTGGCCATTTTATCGTCAAGTTGCTGAAAAATGTTTTGTTGAGGGCAAATGTATTGCTTATTCATGCCGTTTATTGCATTAAGAAAATGTGCTGTTCAGAACTCAGACTTGATCACCTTCTTCTTTATTCCACAGATGTCTCAACCCTAAAGCACATGGCGCTGGACCAATATTGGAAACCTGCCAGGTTAGATATGTTTAATACATGAATATCTAATCAGTTAGAATCCAGATGGCTGAAATCATACCAGAAGTTGGTAAAATTTCGTCGTCTCTTTCTTTCTTTCTTCTTCCTCCTCCTTAATTGTGGTAGACGTAGTAATAGTACCATTGGACTACTTTGAGCTAATAGTATACAAATGCTGCCCCAATGTGGTTTGACAGTCACTTTTATGAAATTGGTACAAAACAAGCACCTGCCTTTGTCACAGAAATATTTTTTCATGCCATATTAGGAAAAGCACATTTGTAAATAAATCAAATGAATGACCCATTTGGCTGCATCAGTTTCAGGGTCCTGAATGCTGGCTCACTGTCACCTCCTAGTGGGACGCCTGAGCCATCGTTGACGTTATCGGTAACACCTGTGCTGTGCCTGTTATGACGAGTCAAAACGTCTGCTGTGAAAAAGGCCTGTTGCTTGATTTTGTGTTGGATCCCTATCAGTGTTAAGTGTAAAATCCTGGTGTCTTCCTGCTGCCACGGCAACACTGTCCCTGTGTCTACAGGCCCAGCACACTGACACAGATGGGTTCAGTCATTTTGGCTGATTAGACCGCGGCTTGTATTGAAATTAAGCGCAACAGGTAATTTGCTAAATCACCAAACCCTTGCACAAAGAAGTAATTACCCCTCTTTGAATTTGTCTTTTTTTTTTTCCACAACCCTGGAGCACAGAGGGAAAAAAAAAAAAAAAGTAGAGTATAGTTTCCCAGTGATTTGAAAAGCATTGTTACAGTGCCCTCTTCTGGTTGAATATGTTGCACCCAACATCACTCTTAAGTGTGATCAGCAGTGTGCAGAGTTCCTCGTGTAACCAGAAGTTATAGGGACGTCAGGGTGTAATTAAAAACACCTGCATCACTGCAGTACGCTGGGGGAAATAATTCAGATTATCACTTTCCATCAATTCGCTGAATGTAGTAATTGTGTTAAAGGAACCGTGCTATATTAGAGAAGTTAATTTTTGTTTTGTTTTGTTTTTAAGGGCCTGTTGAAGAAAGGATTTTTCCTCAAAGAATATACAAATGTATTTGTCTTATTTAATTTAACTTCTGAAATTTACATTTTGGTTGAGTAAATATGAATGTTTTTTTTTTTTTTTACAAACTGTATCCTTGGCAGCCCTTAAATAAAATGAGCAAGACTGCCTCTGTTTTGTTTCTATTAAGTGAAATAGATGCCTTCTCAATTAACATCAACTCTTCATTGGACCAAGAATACCAAGAATATATAATATAAGAAGTCTACACACCCCTGTTAAATGCCAGGTTTTTGTGATGTAAAAAAATGAGAACGATAAATCATGTGAATTTTCCACCTATAACGTAAATAAATAATATAATAAATTCCTCTTTTTGTGCCAAAATTGACTGGTATAGCTGTTCATAATTCCCTCCACCTTGACTAAGGCCCCGGTTCCAGCTGAAGGAAAACAGCCCCAAAGCCCGATGCTGCCCCACCATGCTTCACTACGCTGTTCTTTAGTTGATGTGCAGTGTTGTCTTTGCACCAAACAGACAACCTTGGTGTCATCAGACCAGAACACATTTTCCCCACATGCTTTTGGGAGACTTCATGTATGCTTTTGCAAAATTTTGCCCGGCTTGGATGTTTTTCTTAAGAAAAGGCTTCCGTCTTGCCGCCCTACCCCATAGCCCAAACATATGAAAAATACGGGAGATTGCCGTCACATTGCCAGTACTTGCCAGAAATTCCTGCAGCTCCTTTAATGTTGCTGTAGGCCTCTTGGAAGCCTCCCTGACCAGTTTTCGTCTCATCTTTTCATAAACTTTGGAGGGACGTCCAGTTCTTGCTAATGTCACTGCTGTGGCATATTTCCTCCACTTGATGACTGTCTTCTATTGCTATCTATCTATCTATTGCCTTGGAAATTATTTTGTACCCTTCTCCTGACTAACGCCTTTCAACAACGAGATCCCGCCGATGCTTCGGAAGCTCTCTGCGGACCGTGGCTTTTGCTGAAAGATGCAACTAAGAAAATGTCAGGAAAATCCTACTAGAACAGCTGAACTTTATTTGGGATTAATCAGAGTCACTTTAAATGATGGCAGGTGTTTACTGACTATTTAACATGAGTTTGAATGTGATTGGTTA
This sequence comes from Ophiodon elongatus, assembly GCA_016806645.1. NCBI lineage: Eukaryota > Metazoa > Chordata > Actinopteri > Perciformes > Hexagrammidae > Ophiodon > Ophiodon elongatus. Next base: position 2,361,104 of record JACSYO010001694.1, read on the forward strand.
ATTCTGAACACAGCCACATCCCCAGTTATAAGAGGGTGTGCACACTTATGCAACCAGGTAAGTGTTTTTGATTTTTGATTTTTTTTTTTTTCCCCTAAAAGATTTCAGTTTGTTTTTCAATTGAATTGTTCACTGTATAGATCACATTCAAGGTGGAAAACGTTCAGACATGATTTATCTTTGTCTCATTTTTTTACATAACAAAAACCTGACATTTTAACAGGGGTGTGTAGACTTTTTATATCCACTGTATGTACCAAGCGGACAGACATTTTCTTTTTTTTTTTTTTACGTTTCTGTCTCTCATAATGTTAATTTGTACATATATTAAAAAGCCTGAGTTGTAATGAGCCATTGTAGCTAGTGTATTTTTTTTTTTTATTGAATACATCATGTCATTTAGGACATGTGTCCAGAGTAGCATTTGTTTTTTTAAATTTACAGGAATGGAAGAAACAATATGATTTATTTAATTAAGTTAAAGTAGCAATACCACAGAGCTGCTTTCAAATGTTTACCCAAGTAAAAAGGTCATAAGCATGTTCAGAAAAATGTACCTAACGTATCAAAACAACAAGTAGCCTACTCATTATGTAGAATCAATGTATGTTATGTATTATTACTGAGGCATTCATATTTAAACAGCATTTTAAAGGTTGAGCAAACCTTTATTGTAGTCTCATGAGCGACAGCAATAAGATATTACGATGTATTTTATGTAAAATCTGTATTAGTAGTGTAGCGTTAGTATAACGACTATCAAATTGAATATGAAGTACAATATGTCCTTTGTATTTTATTTTGTTTTAGATTAGAAGTATAAAGTGGTAGAAAATGGAAATAGTCAAGTTAAGTACAAGTACCTCAAACGTATAAGTACAGTAATATACTGTTATTTTGTGGGTGTGAATCTTGTGACAGAGCCATCTAAATTATCTAGTTTTTTGTGGGTGTTTTTTACAGTGTAGGCCAGAGGCTCTTCTCCATCAGAACAGAAGGTGGCGCCTGTCTGATGGGAAACATTTAGTCCGACTTGAACAGGGCCTAGCCAACTAAACGTTTTAGGAGCCAGCATCAGATACCCAGCAGGGCTGCACGCAGGCTTTACAAACACAATAACCAGCTGCTTTGCGAGAGGTTGGTGCACACTGCAGTGAGTGAGTGAGTGAGTGTGTGTGTGTGTGTGTGTGTGTGTGTGTGAGAGAGTGTGTGTGTGGGAGCTCTTAGGTGTCGGACTGTGGACAGGCGTGGCAGGGGGCTGGTCCAGGAGCACCAAGCGATGGAAAAACATCAGGGTCCACTGGCTTGGTATCAGCTGAGGCCCTGAAATAGTCTGACAAAGGAAACCCGGTGTCGCAACCCAACAGGGACGGATTCATCGCAATTAACCACATCTGCTCCGGGCCGTGGGTGTGCCGCACCCGCAGACACGACTCCGTCCCGAGGATGCACTGAGGTGAGTACACCGCCTGCAATCGTTTGCACAAGGCTGTCGTAGTTAAATGGCTGGGCGTAGTAACCTACAGGGTCCTCCCTGACGCGTGCATGGACCGTGTGTGCGCCGATGATCTTATTAATACGACAGCATCCTTTCCTGCCTGATGTTTACCATGTTGTTGTTGTCGGTCGTACGGTGCATCCCCACTCCCTTCCCTGATTTATTGTACTATGTGCTTGTATAACGTTATTAAAACGGCACAATTAATCGGCGCACAGCACCCTCTCTCCATGGCCATGCTTTCTTTTCGTCATTGTGCGCTGCAGGAGAAGGCCCGTGACGAGAGCGAGGTCTCATCCGCGCAGGTTGTATTCATCCCGAGCCTGTGAAGGCAGTGCCTTTTAGAAAAGCACCATATAATCTTGCTTATTAGCGTGTTTGTTATTTCACAGAAGCTCCGCCTGTGTGTGTGTGTGTGTGTGTGTGTGTGTGTGTGTGTGTGTGTGTGTGTGTGTGTGTGTGTGCGTGTGTGTGTGTGTGTGTGTTTTCCGTACAGTATCGGGATTAGCATGCGGGACTTGATGGGCTCTTCTGGCCATTTTGACGGGATGGTTATTAAATGCGCGGTCCTCTGCGGAGGGAGAGTCCTGCAGTGTTGAGCTGCCGCTGCTGGCCTCTGCATTTTGGTGGGTGGCCATTAGCGGGTCGTGGTGCTGATGCTGCAGCGCGTGCGTGTGTTGCTAGGCAGCCATGCAGCGCGCGGGCCGCTCGCGGGTGGAGGAGCGGAGGATGCAAGAAAAATAAATATATAAAAAAAAAAAAAAAAAAAGCCATAAAACCATATTGTTTATTCACGTTGAAATATGGAGCTGTAGATACACAATATGTTGCTTTGCACTCACGTGACTATCTGATCAATAGCCTGTCCTCCTCTTCCTTCCCCTTGTGACTCAGTGTTGTTGGGACTGTAGATTGTAATCTGCCTCAGCACAATGACAGACATGGGATGGATTCATCTGAGCCACAGTAGTATAGAAGTTGATGTTAAAGTCAGTGTTGGTGGATTTAAGTTTCTATTATTGATCCTTAATCTACATAATGTCACGTATGTTGAATTACTGAATAGACTTACATAAATACATATATACTCATACTAAAAAGATCTTGATATAGAAACTGTGATTATACTTTGCTATACGGCTTGTACTAGACAAATTAAAGGATTTTTGCTGTTTTAAAACACCTAAATATCAAGTTAGTTATTGAAATGCAAACATGAGCTGAAAGGAAGATAAACAAACAATAATGATTAGGGGATATTTACCTCCCTGACCAAAAGCTCTTTTTCCATCTGCCCCTTTGTTAAACGTTTTGTTTGTTTATTTATGTTTAGGTGGAAGCCAAATGTCCCATTAGAGATAGAATCTTCTGCACAGTCAACAAAATGTATTGTACTTCTACACCATTCATGCATTTTCATCTTGTGTACTGCTGCACTTCTGCTTGATGTTTAGAATTCATTTATTGTTGGGTTGAATACAGCGAACGTGCCCTTGTGAGTTTTATAAACATGCCATAATAATTTAGTTTAGTGTCAGCTTATCTTAGTGTGTTGTGTTATGCAGGAATATTAGATTGAAAGTCTTTTTTAATTAAATTAATAACCCTAACATCAGTAAATACAGGCAAGTTTTTGTGAAGTCGTCCTCTTTTTAAAGTACAGATTAGGCCAAAGATCTCACAGTATCTCGCTGCAGAGCATTCCATTTGTTTTTTTGTGTTCTGGTGAAGGAAAACACAGCAAATAATATTTGTTGACTATTTATTTATTTATTTATTTATTTATTTATTAAACGAAACATAACTGAAGTTTTTCTTTTACTGTTTGATAAGAACGCAGCTATGGAAGAGGAGAGACTGGCCTCTTTCCTTCTTCCTGTGATTTTATGAAACAAATGTGAGGTGATGATGCAGCAAGATCAGCCATCACAGTGAGACTAAATATAACAGGAAGTGATGTTGGGCCAACAGCCAGATCTGTAGCTGAACAATTATTTGAACATTTTCAAAAAAAGAGGCGTAATTTTTGTTGAAGGTGAAATGTATGTCAAAATACTATTTTGAAATGTAAATATATACTAGGGGCAAAAAAGTTCTTCAATGAAAATGATATTGATTTCAAAATGTTACTTCCCTCTAATATTGCAATTGCAATATTGGTCAAAAATAATTGTGATTTAGATTTGTTTTTCAGCCCTAGCCAGATCCCCCTAGTCATTAGGAGCGTCCCTTGAGAGAGAGAGAGAGGCTTTCTGTCTGCTGCCTGCCAGCAGCTGGGCCCCTCTTCCCCCAGAGGCGCAGTCAGAAACACTCTCAACCAACCTCCATTGTGAGACAATAGGAGAGAGCCGCTGTCTCAAATTTATGCTTTTATAGGATGACTGCTGCTTCTAATTTTAAGATCAGCGACTTTGTTTAAAACATCTAACTGGATACATTTGAATGAATATATAAATATCCGCGTGTGATTGCATAAAAACCCCAAAACTGCCCATCAAATCACATGAAAACACCATTTATTTGGAAAAGTAAATACTTTTAGTTTTATTAGTAAGTTGAATAGAGAAGCTCTTCCTTTTATTATCAAAACAAGAACACATAATGCTCGTATGTCGCTGTGTGATTCGGGAGTTTAGTCAGTCCTTCAGTGAAGGGCTGATGTTGACGTTACGGTCTTTCAATGCTTTTCGGTGCAGGCAGCCTGGCGTTGTCGGGTTAAAAGTGCAGTTTATCTAGAAACGCCATTAAAGGTTTAGTCATCTGTCAGAGTTTCTCGTGTGCAAAGCAATGAGATTTAGAAAAGCACATGGAGATGATGTAAGATGCTTTTGTGCTGTTGGAGTGAGTGAGCATCTTTAAAAGCCAGAGACATGAGGGATGGGAATCGACGGCGCCTCTGATTACAGATACACATAATAGTTATGTTACAGTTATTCAATTTATCAAGTAAGCGTCTAATCAAGTCAGTCAGTGAGATGTAGCACAGGAGAGAGGGTGTGGTGTGTCTGGGACCTTATCTGCTCCCTGCAGCACTGTGTGTGTGTGTAAGCGTGTGTGTGTGTGTGTGTGTGTAAGTGTGCGTGTGTGTGTGTGAGAATCGGGGAGTGGCTAGGCAGCTCTTCTCTGAAGATCCTTACGGTAACTCTTTACTCTTTCTCCAGTTACAGAGCCGTATCACTAGCTAACTTCCTGTTAGTGGTTCTGACGCTGCATGTGAGTTCTTCTAATGCTGCATTTTCTCGAGCGCTGCACTTCCACCAGCCAGTGCCCTGAGGAATACGGCATCCTTAATGTGAGGGTAGGTTTTTCATCTTAATGCTGCCATTATAAAAATATTCGGAAATCCAGGCTTGATGTGCACTCCAATACACTGTTTATTTTTGCACTTGTCAAAAGCAAGATGTAATGCAAGATGCAAACAAATTTGCATGGGTTTGAACTGTACGTAAGTGAGAATATTGATTGAACCGACAATTGTTGTTTAATATTTCATCGTCTTCGCTGGATTTCTTCATAGTTTTGGCTGATGTGCTCCACCTGATCCAGAGGCAGGGCTTTTGTGCACTTATGGAAAAATAGGCAGCACGATTAAACAATTTACTGCTCACTGCACTTCTCCCATTTGCAAATGTGCTCTGAGCAATTACTTTCATCTGAACAGGATTATGGCTGCTGCTTTAGGAGCATATGGCTCGTATAATTTGAATAGTTTTATTTTTTATATATTTTAGTAATGTCTTTTAAGCTATTATTTTCCTTCTTCATTCTTTAAGTTATATCTGCTCATCACCGTTGTACGTTGCACTTTCACCTCAATTGACCGCTCAGTTAATTCAAATATTAACGGTGTGAAAAGGTAAGGGATGAATTTAAACTTTTTTTTTCACAATACAAACTGTGTCCTTTTTAAAAACAACAACAATCCATGATGGTACAACACTCCGGCAAGAGAAAGCTCAACACTTGCAGCTTGTTGTGTGCGGTTCATATCATCAGGAGGTTTGCTGGTCATCCATAACGAAGGGCTGGTGTGTTTGCTGTGAATTGCTCCATTATTCCAGTAAGCCGGCGCTTGTGCTTTTTGCTACGTGTTTGTGGTTTTATGATGTATCACGACGTTGATTTCCAGACCGTTCTCTGGCTGAATTTACTGTATTTGTTCTGTTTTGTAAATGAACTGCATCTCATCGGTAACTCTAACTTGGAAGTTAAAGAATCCGAGCTCTGGTCGAATGCTGGTTTTGGGTCACATGTACCTGCCGTTGCTGCTCGAAGGTTGTCCTTTGTTAAAGTGTAGTTCATGTTGTCACCCGATGCTATACAGTAAATCAGGGAGCTATAGATATCTGAAGGAGTCGGGGTCTGAGAAAAGTAGTCCATATTGGGAAGTCTAGATGTTTAGTGGTCTGCAGCTGAAAGTCACCGCAGGAGGTAGAGCGGATGGTCCACTGATCATATGGTTGGTGGTTCGATCCATGGCTCCTCCTGTCCTCATGGCCAAGTGTCTTTGGGCAAGACACTGAACCTCCGCCTGGTACAACAATTGACTAAAAAGTTAAATAATATAATCATTTCTTTCTTTCCAGTTATCCCCACCCACTCTTTGCTGTAAGACACCCACTGCGATACGTAGAAGATGAGCAAGTCCCCCACCCCCAAAGGCACCCCGGTGCAGCGCAGCCCCAGTGATGGGGTCCCTGAGGGCCTCCCGTCTCCTCAGCAATCCACACCCGGCTCCGGACCCCAGCATAAGAAACACATCTCCAGCCTTCTTCAGAGTCCGGTGAGATGGCTGTTTGTCAGTGTGTGAATGCTCTAATGTCTCAGTGACTTTCCTTCTCCGGCTCCGCTGCTCTAAATATGTTGATCTCCTCACATTACAATAAATCTGTTTTCAAATGCTACTTGACAGCTTGGGGTGCAGCTGCTTCTATATATGTGTGGGAGGCTGCATGACGCTGAAGAGGAGAGGGTGACCATGAAGTGAAAGGATGGATGGAGAGAGGCTGACTCATTAAATATGTTTACTTGCCCTCGCCCCTGTAGTGTAGGAGTGTGTAGCCCCCGTGAATTTGTATGTGTCTCTAGCGTCTTTCAAAGTTTTTCTTTGGGGAAAAATGAGACAATCCAGGAGTCGCCAAAAACAGAAATGTTCAACTCCTACACATTGAGTAGTATTATGAAACTTAAATGATTTGTAACGTGTGTTCTGTGTATACGTATTAATATCTGTGCTTGTGTGTGTAGTCCTTCAGGGAGGAGCTGGATGTGCTGATCCAGGAACAGATGAAGAAGGGTGGCAGCTCATCCAACCTATGGGCACTGAGACAGCTGGCTGACTTCATGGCCTCGCATGGCTCCCCAGCCTCCCTGCCCGTCTCCCCTTCTAGTACGTGCTGAACACTAAACAAATCCCTAATATACTGCATGTACTTTAACAAAGCCATTTATAGGACCGGTATTCTATTACTTGTCTGAGTAGTTCATTCACACAGTGTTATGTTCGGGCCGAATGCAAAGTGAATTTGCACCTCACACCATTTGTGCAAATTTGACAGCTTGATTGTTTTTCTATAACTCACCTCAAACATCCAATGTACTAACTGTAAACAGCCCAGCCTCAGAAAGATCTGTAATCTTGGTGGCGCAATTTGTGAAAATAATCAGAGGGGGAGATTTTTTTTAAACGTTCTTATTCAGAAGAATAAATCACAAACCACATTTTTATTCCGGAGGTCCCATCCACGGTTTGTCTGGACTACCTGAGCTAACAGTTTTAGCACAAGCTCAATTAAACATCATTTTTAAACCAAGTGTTCTCTCGTTAGCCGGAGTCTTCAATTGTTAAACATGGATCCATTACTTGACGTTACTGCGGTTGTTCTTTCCATTATCAGACCGGACGTTGGTCATATAACAACGTGAAGTTAAGAGGTAATCATCTTCCAGCGTACTGCTCCTCACAGCCTCACATCTGGTGACCCGATTATGTTTGACCATTTTCTGACTCATGTAACTAATTATATGAACTAGTGGCTGCAATGCATTTAAGTAGCTGGACCTGGTATAGTGCATATGCATTTACTGGCTAACCTAAGGGTAGATACACACCGACTAGGGCATCATGGGACTGGTGGCCGAGAAAGAGCAGGCGGTACGAATGACTAATGAAGCGTTTGTATTTTTTATTGTTCAACATAAAACTTAATTCTGAAACAGAATTGACATTGATTCTTAACTTGTGAACCTAAAACATCTTCTGTGAGAAGGTCTATTGCAGCGCCACTGAAGATTATATCATGGTTATGAATACAACCAGTGCATTATATAAAGAAACTATCCACAAATTAGCAAATTATGATTCATGAAAAAAATGTGCTGTAAAAAGTATCGGGAGAGTGTAGACAACAAGTAATTAACTGACAGTATTTAACAGGGAAAACTGTCACAATGTATTTGTGTAATTGTTTCGTTAGCGTTAAAGGTCTTGAACACCCACACAGAGGGTTTTATTTAATCTGGCTGATTGGACCTCTACTCAGCCTGACGTTTTCTGATGCAGGGGATGATATGAGGTCACCAAAGTCCATCTACTAATAATGTTGGTAAAAGTTGAAGTTGCCCGATCAATGCCATCTTCCTTGTTGAAATGTGTACCTTGAAGAGAACCTTATCTTTTGTGTCTGCAGACCCTCATCTGTGCTGCACTCTCTCTCTGTCTGCTGCTCTGCCTTTCTTCCACAGACATGATGATGGTGACACCCATCAATGACCTGCAGAGCTGGGAGCCGGGCAGCATGGTGAAGGGGGAGAGGTTGATGCGCTGCAAGCTGGCTAGTGTCCATCGCCTGTTTGACCTGTACGGCTGGGCCCAGATCAGCCGCACCTGTCTCACTGTTAGTTCCACCACCTTTTCACATTACATTCATGACTTAGACTGTTTTCCAAATGGCATGCTTTTTTCTTTTTTCTTTTTTCTTTTAGTACACACTGCAATTACCCTTACAAAATACGTCCTGGGATATACTACTTCATCGTAACATTGCACATTGAACTTTGAATCTCTTGCTCATATATCCGCTGCACCAAGAATTGTGTATGAGAATAACCCCAAAAAAATGCTGGCTTGCATACTGCAAAATATGACCTGACAGCATTTGACATACTAAATCTTTTTCCGGCACACTAAGAAAATTAGTAAATTAGAAAGTACTATTAGTATTGGTATTGAAATGCACATATTATTTTCTTCCTTTTGTTGTGAGGCAGAACACATACTTACCGACAAGACTTTTCCATCATTTCAGTGCTCGGTGCAAAAATGTAGTTTGACTGTTGGTGGTCAGAGCGAACTGTAACTAGTAAATGGACTGTGCTTGTATCACGCTTTTTACCACATATTTATACACCGATGTCAGGGGCTGCCATGCAAGGTGCCACCTGCCCATCAGGACTCTAACTAACCATTCACACCCATTCACACACCGCAGGAGCAATTTGGGGTTAAGTGTCTTGCCCAAGGACACATCGACATGGACTAGCGGAGCCGGGGATCAAACCGCCGATCCTCTGATTGAGGGACAAGCCTGCTCTACCGCTGAGCCACAGACTATAAGAGCACCTTTGGTCAGCAGTAATCTGTGGAAGGCTAGCTAATACGTGGAAAGAACTGAGTTGATTAGGCTGTTTGTGCAATAGATACTAGAAGAGATGGGTTGGACATCTAGTAATTTATTGATTCAGTTTGTAGCAGTCTCTAAAGAATACTTCAACCACAAAATTACCATTTGCACATGCACATGAAATGCTCACCCCGTGTTTCCTTGAATTCTTAAAGAAAACAATGTTTTTCTTGCCTCCGCAGTGAACGAAGAATCAACAAACATACAAAAGTGAGAAAGATGAATTGAAGTAAATGGACGCTGCGTTGAACAACAGCAAAAATGTATCGAAACATCCGTTTACAAACTCTGACCGTATAATCCAAGTCTCCTTTTCCCCCAAACGCATGCATCTTCGCTAAAACCTTATTATTTAAAACACGTCTGCATAACCAGCCTCATGCAGGCGCCACTCGTTCGAACGAGTCCAAATTGTTTTAAATAGTAAGGTGTTGGCAAAGATGCGTGTGTTTGGGAAGTACTGAGTATACGACTGGATAAACGAGACCTGGATTTTACTGCACGAGTTGTGTCCAAATGTTTGGCTGTTGTTAGACGCGGCCCCCATTTACTTCAATTCATCACGACTTTTCTCTGTTTTTTGATTCTTTGTTCCCCGTAGAGTCATGCCAGATATACAAAGTTTTCTTCAAGAATTCAAGGTAACGCAGGGTGAGTAATTGATGTACAAATGATCATTTTGGGGGGGGGTGCAGTATTCCTTTAAAGCACCGTAACGGTTATTTGCAAATATGAATAGAGAAAAGCTGTTCATTTATTTATTCACAAAATCAACACAATCAACCCAATGGTTCTGTTTCCGTATATTTGAAGGCGTTTGAATTTAAACACAGCGGACATTTAAGAGACAGGCTTTTAACACGACAACACATTATAATCTTAGATTAGCGTAGCTTCACTTCCATCGTCTGTCTGTCTTCACTAATGCTCCTCTTCCTCCCTCACAGCTGCGTGTTAGTAAAGAACAGGAACACTTCTTGGTGCTTCCAGACGGCCTGGCCTACAGTGAGGTGACTGGATCCAGTCTGGTGAGTAAGACTAATCACAGCCACGATCGAGGTCACATGTACACGCTCAGTGGCCACTTTATTAGGTACACCTGTGCAGGCTAATGCAATTCAATACAACTGAGGTCATAAAGTTGGTGTTGTACTGGACTACATTATAATGAGAGGGACAGAATATTAGAAACACCTAATGCAGTTCAGTACAACACCATCACAGTGTGACAGTCTCAACATTATAGGCATCACAAATGTAGACTTTAGAATTGAACAATTGGATTGGATTGCATTAGATCGAACATGTGTACCTAATAAAGTGGCCACTGAGCGTATGTTGACATGGCTGTTTTTGGAAAAGTGCATTTAGCCCTCTGATGTCACTGATATGATGCTATTTCTTCAGTTTTAAAATTGCTTTCATGTGGTGTCCAGGTAAAAGTGAACATCCTGGGGGAGATGGTGGAGAGGGGCAGCACCAGCCTGGATGTGGACACTGAGAAGTTCAGCCTGCACTCCGCCATCTACTCGGCCCGGCCAGATATTCGCTGTCTGCTTCACCTCCACACGCCGTCCACAGCTGCGGTGAGTCAGCCTGGGAGTCCTGTTGAGAGGAGACACCATGACACTTCCGCTGGTCACATCCAGCTCCACACGGATACTAGTTATAACACTTCGTACTCTTAAGATACTTCATATTTTAGAGTTTGGTATCAGCATTTGCAGCATCATCTTAACATAATATTATATCATTGTCCGGCATAGATTTGCTCTTAAAGAATATTGTGACGTCCACACTGTGAATATTCGCTGCCACAACTGACAGCCAACCGTCTTCAGGTTTCAGCAATGAAGTGCGGCCTCCTGCCACTCTCCCATGAGGCCCTGCTGGTCGGTGATGTGGCTTATTTCGACTATAACGGCGTCATGGAGGATGAGGAGGACAGAGTGGAGCTGCAGAAGAGCCTGGGGCCGACCTGTAAGGTGAGCCGGCCACCAGAGAAAAGAAACGTGCGTATCATTGCCCGATGAGCAGTCACTGCTCCCGTGTGTCCCACATTCAGCTTTCATGAAGGAATGAACAAAAGACACAAGGTGATGTGGTCTTATCCTGGATTAATTACTGTAGCTATTGCTGCTGCTTAGAGGCACAACTTTGGGAGTTGGTCTTAGTGTGCCTTCTCCTTCTACAGGGACATTTCTCAATAACCTGCAGCTGTTTTAAAATAGAAATAATGAGGGCGGTTTTCATTGCTGTGTAAATGTTGATGTCATGTTGTGTAGGTTCTGGTGCTGAGGAATCACGGTATTGTGGCTCTGGGGGAGTCTATGGAGGAGGCTTTCTACTCCATCTACCACATCCAGGCCGCCTGCCAGATTCAGGTAGTTCTCACACACACGCTCACACAGTTATGTTTTCATCACTTTTGGGGACATTAAATTGACTTACATTAATTTCCCGGAGAATTACCCAAACCATACCCAGAACGGCTACCAGCCTAATCCTAACCCTTACCCTAACATAATCCTAACCTTTAACCAAGTCTTCACCCTAACACTTAATGATTTAAGTTATGGGGATGTGCAATTGTCCCCATTTTGTCCCCAAAAAAAGGCAAGTCCCCACAATGTCACATGACACACACACACACCACCACACTATACTGACTAACAGCTGATGCTCTGGAGACAAAGTGCTGCCACTGCATGTATGTATGTGGTATGTGGGTGTGTGAGAGTGAGCTGGCATGAGTACATAATGATGCACCAGTTTTTCTTCTGGGCAGTTGCCCTTCTCTTGGTACAGTTTCACTGTAATTGAGCCAGCAGCTCTGCACTGCAGTATAATACACTAGAGAAGTGTTGCGTGCCAAAGAGACCTTGCAGTAATCCTACAGGACCAACAGTGGCCTGCAGGAAGCAGATATGTGACTGTCGGGTTGTTGATCCTTCAAATTTATGGAGGTTGATGTGTTGAACACAAACATGTGTGTGAAGAAAATTTGCTCAGTCACTTTTTCCTCAATACAAAATGGCCTAAGAGAAGCTGCAGCTTGTTCTAAATCAGTTGTTTTTTTTCTTTTTTTGCCAGGTGTCAGCTTTGTGCTGTGCCGGTGGTGAACACAACCTGATCCTGCTGGACCGGACCATCCATAAACCCAGCGTAGCCGGCACCGTGGGCTGGGCTGGCTCCACCTTTGGACCCCTGCACAAGAGCCGCATCGGGGAGCACGAGTTTGAGGCCCTCATGAGAACCATGGATAACTTGGTAGGCGGCAGTTATACTAGACAGAAACATGTGTACAGCCATGATTGAGGATTCATTATTTATATTTTGTTCAAGGGCCACTCCACCAAATGTCTGTGTCTGTTTTATGCCTTGAAACAGACACAGACATATTACTGCTTTATGAGTATTGAGTCACGTTACAGAACACTTTACTTAAACTTAGTCCGACTGCTTGCAGCTCTCTCTCGATCTCTCTCTTTACACCACGCAAAGCAAACGAAACGAAACGTAACAAAGGAGCTGTAATCTGTCTGCCTGTTGATCCCCTCCACTCCGTTTCAGTACTACGGACAGAGCCGCAGCCACGTGCTCCCCGGCCCCGAAACACAACAAATAGTGCTGTCCGTGGTTCTGAAACAACAAATAAACGATAGTCACATGTACCCCGGCAAGATTCTTTGTTGTTTGTGACATTTTTTTATGTAAAATACCACACGCTTGTTTTAAGCACAAGTTTGAAGAAGAAACAGAGCTTTTACTCGTAAACATATTATCAGGCCCCCTGTCCCTTGTAGGGATGCACTGATCCGACTTTTTCCGTCCCGGTACTGATACCAGGGCTTTGGGTATCAGCCAATACAGACAACCAATCCGATACCAGCTTTAAATGATTAAGCTGCATACCTCACTGTTGTGTGGAAGTCACTGGGATCATTATTTTATGTGTAAGGGAACATCAGGCTTGACTTAAACATTCCTAAATTTTTAAAACAAAATGTAACAAATACATACATAGATATAAATTTACTGAATTGTTGTTTATTAATAAAATACAAAATTGTGCACCAGCAACCTCTTAAAAAGTTATCACATTACAATTAAAGTATAAACCTTTTTAATGGGTTAGGCTTAGTGGTCAAAACTTAAACTTAATTCAATTTAAATTCCATTCTGAAACAACCAAACTGCATAAAACTAAATAGAGAACTAAATGTTAACAATATGTTAACAATAAATCACAATTAAGTCACATACAAGTGCAAAGCGTGAAAAACCTCCAAACAGCTGACATGTTAGTTATCTTCCTCAGCTATGTGGCCTACTGGCGTATTAATATCTGATCGGTTCATCCCTAACCTTGACCCTTACAAGGGAATACAAGTTTTGTAGCAGAGCATTTCCAATTTGCTAGATTACCCTTTTTAAGATTAGCTTGAATTGAAAAAGTGGAACGCTAAAAGGTTTTACTTACCTTGATGTGTGTGGGAGGTTTGCTGATTCATAGCAGGTCTGTCAACTGCAGCTCTTCATCTGACCAGCTAACTGTGCCTGCTGCTTCTTTAACCACTCCTCCTATGCAATATTTAAAAAAATGACATTTAATGTCCATATCTTGTTGTGTAGACCAACTTTTACTGAACATTAACAGTTGGATACTAATGGCACGTTCATGTTGTATGGAAATTACTGTTAATATATATATTGTAAATACAGTAACAAAATTCAAGTCAGAACTAACTGAGAAAACTAACCTGCTAAAGGTAATTCATCTCTCACTGAATTTGTGTTATATGATCAATGCACAGTATTTTTAACCCTCTCACGACCACCTTGAGTAGTCTGATGACAGAAATGATTGCTAATGGGAATCTTTCCCGTCTCACCATCTTTCGTTTATCATGTGAACGCAGCATAAGCGCCGTGACAAATGCTTTCCTGTAGCGGCTCCACAGAAAAAGCATAAAAGCCTTCCTGTGGTTTGCTGATGGAAAACTATTGATGTAAAGAAGCAACAGGAAATATTCAGTTTGCATCAGCAATAACTCAACAGCAACTAAAAACCACAGAGGCGACTGAAGAACTGTAAGCTAAACATGGTGAGACTTTCTTACTAAATGTTACTCTGGTCACCTACATAATCCCAGACATCGGTTAAAAATTACAAGATTGACACACTTCTCATATCTGTCCATTGAATAGAAAGCCAGCCAGCGGTCAGTTAGCCTAGCTTAGCATAAAGACTGGAAACAGGGGGAAACAGCTAGCCTGGCTCTGTCTGAAGGTAACAAAATCCACTTTAAAGCTCATTAAGACTGAGCTGCACCAACCAAGATTTATTATAAACCAAACAAAATCATGTTTTAACTTTAAATCATCTTGCACCAAACTTTAAAACTACCTTAAAATTATAAAAGATGAAATACAAACCTTAAATGTCCGTTTAGTTTTTACTCTAAATTTCATTTAATTAATTTTAATTCTATACTTTAAACTCCTATTTAAAATGCCGTCCGGTATTAACTTTAAACTTACACTTTAGAAGATTTAAGTTTTAAATCAGCTGACACTTTCCCAATGGTCTGCTGTGGTCCTTTTTTTGTTGTTGATGGATTAAGCCAAATAAATACATCAAAGAAAGTTAAGGGACAGACTTAATCCAATTTAGTTTACTGATGATGATGATGAATTTCCATATATATATATGGCAGATTTCGTTACCTGCAAGAAATTTACGCTGTGTCATTGCTCTTCGAGGAATAGCTCAACATTTTGGGAAATAAGCATATTTCCCAAAATGTTGAACTATTCCTGTAAATGCAAATATTTCAAGTCAGTGCTGTTATTCCCTGATTGATTGCAGTTTGACATGACGTGGTGCAGCAGAGGTGTGCCACAGCAGACCATTGGGGAAGTGCCTGCTTTCTGCACTATTCTGTCAAGAAGAGTTGAAGCATCCCTCTTCTGTTGTTTTTCAGGGCTACCGTACAGGCTACGCCTACCGCTTCCCTGTGCTGCTGGAGCGGACGCGGACGCGGAGGGAGGTGGAGGTGCCCGCAACCGCCACAGCTTTCCACCAGTTTGATGACGATGGAGTCCACCCGGCTATGAGGCAGCACCCTTTTGCTCAGCGCCAGCAGCAGGAGAGGACTCGATGGCTCAACACCCCCAACACCTACCAAAAAGTCAGCCAGGAGCTAGCCAGCCCGGGACACCAGCGAACCACTGTGAGGCGCCGGGGATCATTACTTTTTGTTTATTGAACCAATTACGCTATAGATGGAGTTCAGGAATCGCCCAAAAATAAGTTGCATGATCCCGGCTGCAGTCCAAATGCATGCATTATCTGCAATACTTGTTAATTGCAATGCCCACAATATCGTGCAGACTATGCTACATTGTGGCCACTGTCTAATTGTTGCTGCTCAGAGAGGGAGGTAGACTGTCTGTAGTGATATGTAGGTATAAAAAAATATGGCGAACAGAGGGATCAGAACAAAGAGTGAGAATAAAGTGAGCAGTGAGGAGGGAAGGAAGAAAAGCCTTGAAGCTGGTCCGTTTAAGATGCTGACTAATACAGAGAAAGAAAGAGTAGTTAACTCACCATCAATGATTTGAAAATAAATAGGTTATATGTGTTGTGCATTCAACTCAGGGTATGTTATTGTATCCAGCTCTGATTCACATGGATGTTGATGTACACTGTGAAGAATTAGTTTCTTTCATCGTCTCTATGACCCTCGGAGAAAAGATGAAGCAGAGCTGCAGAGATGAGTTGTTTAGAGCAAAAAACAATATGAGGTGGATTGTCTTACATCAGTGGGAGGAGCTTGGCTCTCCCTTTCTTGTTTCCTCTCCCCCTCAGTCTTCTCTCTCTCTTCTCTGCATTGCAGAGGAAAGCCCACTGCCCCGTGATGACTACTGCAGTGCAGAGTCTTCCCTCTGGTGGACGAACATCCACATGATCAAAGCTGCTTGATTAAAAACATATTTTTTAATGGGATAAAGTACTTTTTTAAGAAAGAAAGTGACTAAATAACAGATGCGGTGCCGGATCGTCTACTTTTTGGACATATTCAATCATACACTGCTCATTTATCTTTTGAAGTTTGGTATTTTTGGTTAGTTATTTGTTCAAATAATAAAACAAAACAAAAAGAAGAGACAATAAGATAAGAAAACGCACAAGTGGCTTGAAAAAATAAACCCTGTGGGCTTGTAAAAGTTACCAACCTAATGTTGACATTAAAGACAGCAGTATATGCTTGCAAACAATTTACAAACAAGACATAAATATTTAAAAATATCTAAAAGAAAATTTACAAACTAGCAATACTAGAAATAAAAAAATCACCAGGAAGAAATAAAAAAAACAGAATTACACTAAAAAATATTTGTACTCCTCTCATACATTTTAACATACCTCATTTACATTGTTATGTACTCCATCAAGAGGAGTTTTTTAAAGATCTTTTTTAAAAAGCAGAATTAAGGCAAGACTGCTGAGTGAAGCAGGAAAGCTGTTCCACATAACGGGACCTCTTTACCTATTTGAAAACTTTCCGAGGCAAGTTCTGTAGCCTGACTATATATAATATAAACAGATCTGGTGTGATAACAAGAGATTGTGAGATATTGTTTTGATGTTGGCCGTCTTTCCTTTAGTGGTTGAAAGCAGAAGAGATGACACACGCCGGCAGCACAGCCATCAAGATGGAGAACCAAAACCAGTTTGTGCCTCTCTTCACCAACCCTCGAGAGGTGATCGAGACACGGAACAAGGTAACCTCTTGCTTTTGGCCCTTTCTGTCTCCCTCAATTCTTATATTTGCCGTCTGCATAGTGTCACATGAATCAAAAATGTAAAACAAGAGTTGTTACATTCCTCAGATCCGCCAGCAGAATCGTCAGGACATGAAGACAGCAGGACCACAGTCTCAAGTCCTCGCCGGCGTCATAACAGTTGACAGCCCTCCGGTAAACTGCTTGTCTAACTTCTGCCTGTTTCCACTCTCTCCGTCCTCCTCTTCATCTGCAGCATTAAAAGTCGTGGTTTTTGTTTTCTCGGCTTGTGTCTTAGTCTCCAGTCAACCCACCTGAAGTCCCACCTGAGCCAGAACCTCCCAACCCCTTTAACCAGCTGACAGACCAGGAGCTGGAGGAGTACCGCAAGGAGGTGCAGAAGAAACAGGATGGAGGGACCAATGGTATGAATCATTACAACTAAACGCAGCTCTATTTAGATTGTTAACCATACAGTTACAGTACTATAATAGTCATTGTATACAGTATATGTCTCTTTATTCTTTGTTGTAGAACTAGATTTGTCCAAAAAGCTATTTAGAATTGAGCTGTTAAACATTATTTCCATATGCTCTATATGGCTCGGTATGTTGGCAAACATTACACCTTTTTGTACGCTGGCATATTAAAGGCATTTTTGGGAAAGAATTTAATAATTACGGAGCCAGGGGAGAGGGGGTATTCCAAGAATTTTTTTAATTCATAGCAATGTCTCGTTAGAGTCCGCATACTTGACAATATGGTGATTTTGGGGCTACAATCGTTGCTAAATTCGATTGCAAAGTATAATTTGTTTCGTTTTTTTTCTCTCAAAATAAGGCTTTATAATGTCAGAGAATTTTTTCTAGTAAATTGTTATTTTTCTCTTAATTTCAATAAAAAGAAATAGAAACCTACGATGGCCCTTATACGCCATAGCAGTCGAACATGTAATTCAAAATCCATGGGCATTAATCGGCTACTTTAACAGCCTCCACTCTTTTAACAACACCTTCTGACACATTTTGGTGGGATTTTCTCCCATTCGGCCACAAGAAGGGATGTTGGGGGATAAGACCTCAGAGCTCAGAGTTGTCGTTCCAATAAATCTGATCATAGTTTGATGAAGAAAGTTGGTTTTAGCGAGGTAGCTCACAGCAAAGTCTGGTGCTTAACCTGATAGCTAGCTAGCTAGCTAGCTAGCAAGTTGACTGTTTTGACGTAAGCTGTCGAGTCACAGTCCTCTCATTGCTCTGAAGTTATACACACACACACACACACACACACACACACACACACACACACACGGGAATTAGGAAATGTTACTTGGGAAAAAAATAGGGAATAGATAAATTATTAGTGCACAGTATCACATGCACATATTATTTAACCAACTGAGTTATTTATTTATTATTTTTGATTAATCTGATTGCATTTCTTTTACTGAAGTCATAGGGGTGTCTTTTGGCTACATAGTATAGTAAAGACAGCTTTATATGCTACTCCTCATCTTCGCTAATGCATTGCACATTTTCTTCTGACCTTCTAACCTTAAAGGTGCTGTGTGTGACATATTTACTCCCAACATAGACTTTCAGTTTCAAATTAAGATTTCTCCCAGGTTTTCACTTATTCCATCTTTCGTTGTAAGTAACTGTGACATCTTTTGCTCTGCTTGTGCCGTCTTTCACCCTCCCCCCGTTTAGAACTGTTAAACATGCAGCAGATTTCCTGCTGATTTCCTGTTGCATGACTCAAAATGTTTCAAAATGTACAGATACTAAACACACTACCCTTAAGCAAACTTGATTCCACATGTCACTGCCATGTAAACTGTGTTCCCAACACTAACTTCCAGCACAACTAAACCCTCACTGTCCCTCACTGTGTGTGTCTTTGTGTGTGTGTTTGTGCAAGTAGGGGAGGAGGTGGCAAATGACCAGGAGTCTCCTCCCGCTACCTCCCCCACAAAGGGCCCTGCGCCCAGCCCCCCTCCTCTCTCAGGTGAGGCTTGGCAGAGCGCTGACTGTTTGCCCTGCTTGCTTTGCACGCTGCGTTTCTGACCAGCAGCCTGCTTCAAGTCTCACGTGGACTCTTCCAAAGCTGCTTCTGCCCTCTCATGCTTCAAATACTCACGACACCTCTCTATTATGCAGTTGCAGGATTTGCCTTGTATGCTTCATGATGATTGTTATGTTTTCATTTTATGAAAAATATAGACACTAGAGTGAGCTGTTCTTGTCAAAAGTGCTGATCCAAACTGTCAGGAGGATAAAGATGACATATTCATGTTTGGTAACAAAAATCAAACTAAATTAACTTAACAAATATCTTTAACTTTTGAATTTGAATTTGCTTTCCATTTAATTGTAGGCTACAACTTCAAATACAAAAAACGCACAGTTAAAAAAGAGCTTGAAACACAAACTTAAGATAAAAAGCCCAATTAAAAGGTATTTATAGTATTTATCACATACCTGCATTATAGGTATAATCAGGGTGGCAATCAGGGGGTCCTGTCCAATCAACCATTTGGGTCCACAAACTGAAGACAGTCTCGCTTCGTGCAACCTGTTTCGTCTCTGGCTTTATCATTCACGGCGGAAAATCGTCTCTCGCACCCGCTATTCATATCTGTGGATACATATTGAACAGTTTGAATAATAACTAATGGGCATTAGTAAGCTTTTAAAAGACATTTTAGTTACAATTATAAGAGACAAATAATTGTCTTGTGGTTTGATAGACTCCACCGAAATTTAGCAAGTGAGGCTGCCCTGGAAGCGGATAAAAGTAAATGCACATGCAGACATTATTTCTGTTATTAGTCTGGTTCAAGTCTGTTGTCTTAGCTGTTTCTGTTTGATTTATATTTGCCACATTTCAGCCCATTTGTCTCTGTACCTAGTGTTTCAGGTGTTCTCTCTCCCTCTGTGTCTGTCTGTCTGTCCTTTTTCTGTGTTACTCCACACTCATTCATAGGGCACACTTCTGGTGCTTTGGTCTTGTCTCACTAGTAAGTACAGAGAACGACAATTCACTTCTCATTGGGCAAGCATGTTCATCTGCAGTCACATGTCTAAGCATGTAGCTTTGCAGCTCTGCCCAACTTAAGGCTCTCTGTCTGGTCGCCGAATATTCAATGTTCTTTTTTTTCCGACAAAACTTGGAGCAGATGAGGCAAAGACCGACTCTCCAGCCATACAGAACGGAGGCGAAGAGGAGAAGCAGACCACAGAGGAGCTGGAGAAAGGGATGAAGGCTCTTTCGACCAACGACACCTCCTCCCCACCCGCCGCTCCGCCCCCGAAACCACAGGGCGGCACCCCGGAGGGCTCGCCCTCCAAGTCCCCAACCAAGAAGAAAAAGAAGTTCAAGCCGCCATCTTTCCTGAAAAAGAGCAAGAAGCAGAAGGAGAAAGCGGAGACCTGAGGCGTTCAGACGCACCTGACCTTGGTGAAATACTACTGTGAAACATTTCTTAGTTTATGACGGAGTAGCAGATGATTTATCCACATCAGATGTATTCAAACACAGTCAGTTCAGATGTCGTTCACAGACACTAAAGGTGTACTAAATTGACTTACAAGTACTTTACTGTAACACTGGTACTCACTGATTTGATCTAAGTGGTGGTTCGTCTTATTTTCACAAACTATTTGACCCAGGTCAGATACAAACCAACATTTTGACGCTTCTTGTCTCACACACACACACACACACACACACACACACACACACACACACACACAGTCTCGTATTACTTGCATCTTATTTTCACCTGCTGTGCTATCAAACCATTACTTAACTTCACTGTATAGGCATTCTAACACGTTCCTTTCTGCAACTGGGATCACTAGCGTGATCTTGTGCACTCGCCGCTCAGAATTTGTTTTATACCTTTTTTTTTTTTTATTTTATCCACAATTTTGCAAGACATGGTGGAAATTGAAGTCCCCTTGAATTATGCATCCCTTATCCACATATAGGCACTTGACATTTGTATATTGACATTCTAATATGTTGCATTTGTTCCACATCATAGGCATCTTCTAGTCATGATTTGGTTCTAATTATCAGATAGATGTTGCAGGTACGCTATGTGAGCACAGGTGCATTACGTGTAGGAATATACTGATAACTACTTATTGTGCTCTTTTGAATGCTGGTTCTGTATAAAACGATCGGCCTATTGACGTCATTACAGCAGGGAAGAACAAAGAAAAAGAAAGCAGGGAAAATATGTTGGCTCGCAACAAAACACAAGTCGCTATTAATGCCTCTATTACCCAAAATAATTTGTTGCTTGCCAATGCAGTGTGAAACCCAGTAATAGAAGATACTAATGGTACTAAACATTCCGATTTTCTCATTTTCTTTTAAATGTATGTGTGCAAAATACCTCTTAACAGTTGTAATTACTTTCTGTTTTAACCTGTAGCTGTTATCAAAAATGCTGATGTGTGATGTTTGCTCATGGTTTTAATTTATTTTATATTAGAATGTATAAGTGAGTGTTGCAAGGTTACCATGTATCAGTCATTAAAGATCAAGTTTGATTTAAAACCAACTGAACATCTAGTTTATGTCTATCTTTTTCTACTTTGAAGTCCTTGTCAAGGTTCTGTTACTACCGTATTCATTTTAACAACTAATACAATATTTGTTTAAAGAAAAAAAAAAAATCTGTTTCTGTATTTACACTTTTTAACTATCAGTCTAAGTACTATAATATATTGATGATACCACTATTAGTAGTACTCTCATTATTAGTCGGTGCTGAAGTTCGGGATCAATAGTGGTTTTCTTTTTTCAAGAGCCATCCCACGTCACAGCATACACCTATGGGTGGTGCTAATGCACACTGACGTCCCTCCTCCACACCGGAAGAGGGCGCTCTTCTGAAGAAACGTCACCGGAAGCTCGCGACCATAAGAGACAACAGAAGAGCCTGACTTTCGGAAGCAGCCATTAATCCCAACGAAATACGTATAGTTCTCGGCTCAAATTGTTTTGTTTCTACTTCTACATCGATTTTATATTTTATTTAATTAGGGAAATGGGAAGGAGCCGGAGTAGAACTCCTCCAAGACGAGGTAAGAAACTAAAAGGAAGTTGAACTCTACGCGTGTTCAGCTGGTGACGCTGTTTTATGGTATTTTACACTGAGAGAACGATATTCATGTGAATATGATAGTTAACACGCTTCCTTTCCTTCGTGACTTTATATCTTAAAGTGTGACTCGTTGTCGCCTTTCTACGTTAACTGACGTTACACAGAAAGTTCAAGATGTTTTTGCCGAATTCATTGTAGGTTTGATGCATTTCTGAAGCTGTAAGTGATAACTCACTGGTTTTGTTGTTTGAACATTCAACTGTTTTTGAGTATATCAAGTTATTAACAACAGAGTTTAAGCCTGAAGCGCTTAACCTGGTTAGGCCAGTACACGTGGTACGATATCAGATATATTCACATGTTTCAATAAACCTTATTGATTGATGTCATCTTATCTCGGGTGGTGATGGTTTTGGGTTAGCTCTGCCAGTAATGGGAACATTGAGTGTTTCCACATTTCACAGGTTACATGTCAAATAATGTTGATAATGTTGATAATGTTGATGGTGCATGAGGAGCAACACTCTTGTTACAACTTTCTCAGCCACAAACGTTTTACAGGATACTGGTTGAACTGCACCTCATGAAGCAGGGATTGCATGTAAATTATTAAGGAACAACCGTAGGCTAATGTCTTCTTGCATACTCAGTTTCTGAAGTGATCAAAAGTTAAAGATTGAAGGAAATGTATCTTGACAACACTGTGGTATCTGTAGTTATATCAACAATAATATATACACAAACTATTGTGAGGCAGTAAGAGTTTCAGATAATTTTTCCTTCTCTACCAAACAGTTTAAATTGTTCTCTTGCCTTATGGCAGACATTTGAAGTATGTCTTTGCAAAAGAAAACTACATACAAAACTCAGTTGGACTGGTGCCAATGACATTTATACATGTATCAGAGCCTATTTAAAACAGACTAGAAGCTCCTAAATTCACTGTGTAGAGAATAATGTTCATACGTGGATGACAATATTAATATTCAGTGTTAAGATCCACCATTTTAATGCTAATGTGATCTTGTTTCCTCCTCTCCAGCAGAGAGAAGGCGTTCCCGCTCAACTTCCCGGGAACGTGAGCGAAAGCGAAGAGAAAGGGATCGCTCTCGTTCTCGAGATCGGGATCGAGAGAGGCGGAGAAGTCGCTCACGATCTCCTCACAGGAGACGTTCAAGGTGAGCTAACACCTTCTCTCTTCTCTTTGCCACAAGAGATTTATTTATTAAAAAAAAAAATATATTATATATATATATATATATATATATATATATATATATATATATATATATATATATATATATATATACATACATATATATACATACATACATACATACACACACACACACACACACACACACACACACACACATACATATATATATAATATATATATTATATATATATATATTATATAAAAATAGGTACTAAACGGTAAAGTTTTAGGCTGTATATATATTGTCACCAAATATCAATCTAGTGAATTGTCACAGAAAATCCTCATCTTTCAGAGTGTTTAGAGTGCACTTTTGGTACTCTTGCCCCTGTTGAGTACAAGCACATGTGTCTGCAAGCTTTAATAGACTTACACAAATCATGAACAATATTAATCCCTTTAAGGTGCTGAAGTGTCTGACCTCAGTAGTCGTGGTAACCTGTCCTGAGGCCGTTTAACAGCCATTGGTGTTCCCACAGCAGGTCTCCTGCCAGACGTCATCGCTCCTCCTCCCCCTCTGAGGATCAAAAAGATGCTAAGGAAAAGACAGCAAAGACAATTCAGATCTCAGGTATTATAATTATTAATTTCATTATTAGCAATATGTCCCTGTTTGCTATATTAGCATGAATTATGTAGTGAATTCAGCCTTTTCTAAGTTTATGACATCATTGTTTTTGCCAAAATTCGACAGAGGAAGACATGGAGGGCAAAACAGAAGAGGAAATCGAGATGATGAAACTGATGGGATTTGGTTCCTTTAACACCAGCAAGGTAATAGCACATGGGTGTCCTACGTTCTGCGCCCACAAGGAGGTGCACTTTATTTAAAATTAAGTTAATTTCACAGCTGAACTGAAGATAGGCATACTGTTGCATTTCATTCCTCCTTATTTGGCCTGCTCGATGTACCAATTCATCACAGTTGTGCTCTGAATTTCAACAAACGCATGGTGAATGCTTAAAGTATCAGAGCAGTATAGGAGTCACAGCGTAGGTAGCTCCTGATTATGTAATAGTCACTATTCGCATTTTCCCTTTTAACATGCTTCTTTTGACGGTACGAGGAAGGTCATGTCTCCATATTTAGACAACAAGTTAGCCCTTGATGTCTAACTTCATGCTTAATTTACATAATTTATGGTATATGCAACTGCTGTACAGTAAATTCCTTCCAGTGGCTTCCCCTATTTCATGCTTTTCTGTGAAGCAGCTGCAGACATGTGATGTTGAAGGAAATATGGAGTTGGCCACTGAAATACAACTCCTTTTGTTCATAGAAATGTTCGGACAAAACTTTGGTTCAGAGCATCGAAACGGAATTTCGTCATTACTTTTATCTGTTGACTACAATTTGAAAACTGCCGTCATAGTTTACCAACGGTATGACTCATTGTATAGTCCAATCTCAACCTCAGTCAGCCCGACATTTTAGCTTCATGATTATTGTAGAAGTTTTGCGAATACTTATCCTCCAAATTATCCTCACAAAGTAGTTTCATGAGTTAAAGGAGCGGTGGAAGTTAAGCAGAGACGACTACATTTTGTTAATCCGCAATAGGTTACTCTTTAACTTGATCTGTAATATGTGATGTTATGTATGTGAGAAGCAGTAACAATGTTTTCAAACAGGGGAGGAAAACTGACGGATCTGTCAACGCATTTGCTATCAATGTGAGCATGAAGAGAAAATACAGGTACGTCAACAAAACAAATGTTTCTAGTTGCACAGAACAGTTCGTTGGTTGTGCGGCATCGCAACATTTGGAAATGTTTCACAAGCCCTTGTTTCCATTACATGGTGATCATTTTGAAGTTATTGTCTGATCCCCGGTTGTCTGTCAGGTTGCTGAGTTAGTGTCAACTTTTCCGTCCCCTCACAGTGAGCGCTCTCAGAATCATCCACTGTTATTGTAGCCAATCACCTCTCCAGGTGTTTCTATGCAGAGATCCCGGCTCTCCCATTGGTGCTCGATGATGTAATCTGCGAGTGTTGCGAGGGTAACAGTGATGTAATGTTTTCTTATATATATATTTATATATATATATTTTTTTTTTTTTTTTTTGTCAGGCAGTACATGAACAGAAAAGGTGGGTTCAACAGACCTCTGGACTTCATCGCCTGAAAGTATCAACAACTCATTGTGAGACCCGAGAAGCTGGGCTCCGTTCTCCCCTCCATACTAGTGGATGCTATTGTGCTATTTCTTGTTATTTCAAACCTGTTTTTTGTTTGCAACAATTGTGTAGATACTTTTGTCTTTCTTTTTACAAGTTAAGTCTCCTACCAATACTCAGCTTTGTCGGAAAATCGATAGGAGTAACAATGCATGTAAATTTGTGTTGTGGAGGGTTATTTGAAATAAAGTCATTTTTAAAATGTATTGCTGCGGTTCTGATTTATGAGAAGGAAATCAAATATGTCCAATTTTGCATCTTCCATAATGTGCAGGGACATTTCTCATATGTCAATGTCTTAACACTAACATTTGTAAACTGATGAACGTGATCTTAGTACTATGGAGTCTAGAGCAACAGATAATTAAAATACTGTGTAATGTATTCTACAGTTGGTCTTGGTTATGCATTATTGTGCAGCTTGCTGGTATGTTTTTTGTTTTTAGGTGTCATCGAATTTAATCTAATTTAATGTTCTGTATAAGCCTATACTATGGCCTGGTTTCTCATCAAATTATCAAATGTATTCCTGGACGAAGGACGTCTTCCAGCAGATGCACCCATTCCATGTTTTAGTTTAGGTCCAGGTTTTTTTTTCCCTGCTTTAAAATGGGCATCTGTCTCATTTTGAAGCAGCCTTTTACCGATATGATTCGGGGAAAACAGTGGGTGTGCGCCTGCGCGGATGCCTTCTTTGCGATTGGAGAAGCAAGAGACCAATAACAAGATAGCATGTGAATCTGGCCAATAGCTGAACACGAAATAAGACAAACAACATAATGGGAGCCAATCATCGCCATACACCGCGAAACAGCATGGCAGAGGGGCGTTGTCGCTTTAGCTCGTGCTCATTGTGGCCAATGGCTGACTAGTTTATCAGGGAGCAACCAATCACAGCACACGAATGTGTACGGAAGAAACTGTGTCCATTTTGGCTCCGCGCAGTGTGCTTTCACCAACGGAATCAAATAGACCAAATAACCAAAATGGCTGAACCAGGTTCTCAGTGGCAGTCATCGCCGACCGCTCTCTACGATTGACGGTGCAAACGCCCAATAGGAGCGCACGTTGTCACGTCCAGTACCCAATCACGTTGCAGCGCACGGGAGCTTTGTGGCCAAGTACAGTAGTTTGCTGTCGTCCAGATCAACAAGCCACTATTTTAGAAGCAGTTTGATAAACACACTGTTCCTCAGTTGATGTCAGTCGCTATCTGCGTTTCCAGCAGGACGTTTTACGCGTACTCCGCGATAAAAGCCAGCACAAAACTAGCCAGCCACACAGCCCCGAACCGATAAGGTTGGACGACATCGTCAGTTGAACTTTTAAGACAACTAACGGTAGCTCGTTTTTCTATCATTTCCACATCAGGCTAGACAACTGAACAAGCCTCAACGGTTGTCCTGTTTTCCGACCGGCCGATTCAATATACAACCGAGCTGGCGAGAACGTTCCATCCGGCAACTTGTCACGAGCGCTAACCGTTAGCCAACTGATTTTTTTTTTTAAACCGAAAAAAACGGCTGATTTTTATTTTTTTATGTCAAGCAACCAGCCGTTTTTTTTAATCTTTCTCTCGAAGAACTTCATAGAAACCCGTTGCTTTTTTTTTTTTTTTTTTTACTATTTGCTCATTTATAAAGAGGCCAAAGCAACCTTAGCTTCCTGAAGAAGTGTCAGCCTCAGCTAGCACCAAAACCCTGAACGTTACCTGAACCATTTCTAACAATCATTAAAGGAAGCGGTGCTGCTGTATTCAGGACATTTAACTTTCAAACAACCCGTTTGTTACCCTTTAACGGTCGCTCTCACCTCTTTTATAAAACAAAAAACAAAAACAACAACAACTGTCAGAACAGCCAGCCACCTGAGAAGGAGCCCAGTGGCACAAGACCCGAGGCAGGTTGTGTAGAGCCACAGATCCCTCATCGGATTGTTACATTATCTGTGTTATTGTTGAAAATGGCGGCGATCGGAATGGTGCAGATGTTGATCGAAGCAGCCGAGTACCTTGAGCGCAGGGAACGAGGTAAAGTGTTGTTTTCTACGGTCTGTTTCCTTACAATGACACCACTACCCCCCCCTACAGCACGCTAATTAATGCACCTGCCATTTTTAAGCTATTTTATGAATCCTGTTTCTGCCCTTTTATTTTTTTTATATATATTTGTTATATGTTAAGTAATCGAGTAACGTTATAGGATTTTACAACAGCACAGCAGAATGCATCGCCTGACGTCACCCTGAAATAGGTGCTCACAAATATTAATATTCAGACATTTGGGGATGTTGTGCAAATGTGCAAAAAAAAAAGAAAAATCATGCCGTTTTTCCCCCCTCTGATAATGAATAAAAGAATGAATGAATGAATGAATGAATGAATGCATATGTGGCAGATGCAGGCAGATGAGCAGGGAGACTTTGTTTTCATGGAGGCCCCTCCTTTCCCTCTGTTGTGGTTTGCTAGTGGGGTTTATTTCAGTTCAAGATGACATCATTGTCCAGGCTGAGGGGAGAAAATACTGGATAAAGATACTGCATGAAATCCATCCATTGCATCCCTGCACTTAAGCACAAGACATTGCTACTGAATTCCAAAAGACTCAGGATCAAATGTGGCACATTTTGCATCCGTTCTATTTTGGCTTCTTTTCACTGTGGCTATATTTTGCATTGCCAGATATCTGGACATGTGACCACTATGTTTGTTTGTTTGTTTGTTTGTTTGTTTGCTTGCAGAAGCCGAACACGGCTATGCCTCCATGCCACCCTTCATCAGCAGCCAAGAGAGGGAAAGCTTGAAAAGGAAAAGCAAAAGCAAGAAAAACACAAGTAGCAGGTAAAGGCATAGCAGCTCCTTGTGGCCAGAACATATACACTGTATAACTGTTCAGCTCTGCAACGAGGCGCTCATAACACCCCATCTTCAAGTGTGTCCCCACTGAGCGCAGCAACGTTGATTCATTCTTTACTGGCTTGGTTTTTGATTATTATTTTTTTTTTTTTACAATGCACACTTATAATTTGCCCTTTTGTAGTGACATAATCATAAATTAGGACATTTAAAATAATTTTGTTTTGCTTTTCTTCTTCTTTTTGGTGCTGCAATTAGACACATTTCAAACTAGAGTAGTATGAAATTCAACTCACTGCCTTTTTTGTCTGTGCCTGACGCTACAGAAAAAGGCATGTGATAATAGAAGATGGGGCTGCATGTGTGAGTCTATTGAGTCAAGTCCTTGTTTTGACTACCCCTTGTTTTCAAAGCGTGTGAGTGACAGCAGCAAACATCAGTCTGTCCTAAAGCGAATGACCACTCAGTAAGTCAAACTGGGTCAGTCAAGGTGACTGCAGACGACATTTCACAGAGGGAGCATGTCCTGACAGCGCCAGTCAATAGACACTACTGCACA